>JAULJZ010039576.1:0-37097 GCA_032270985.1 Heliamphora pulchella
GGGGGGGGGGGGGTGATCCAAGCAATGTAGGCTTCAATGTAGGTATGAGAGATTAGGGACTCAGTATCTCGGCAGGGTTTCGGCATCGGGGCTCGAGATCGCTCGGTATATCGGTAAAGTTTCTCTCACTCAAAATTCCTACCGAAAATGTATGCCGGGGTACGGTATTTATAGAATTCTTCAACCAATGAGATGTTGCCACATTTTGGGATACGTCAGGCCATTTGAAGTTGGCGGCCGCCACAATAAAAGTTGGCGGCCGCTGGGTTGGAAAAGGTTCTATTAGCAGCCGCCACAATGTGAGTTGGCGGTCGCCATATTGGATATGGTTTCCAAGAGTTTCTATTGACGGCCACCACAATGAACATGGCGGTCTCCACTTCTGGCAATGACTTAAGCAACAAGTTATCGATGGTTTGGAACGATTTCATTGGTTTTGGAAATTTTGAAGCTTTTTGATGACTGGGTTCCAATACCGAGCTTAGATCACCTCCTGAGGATCGTACTGAGGCACTATTCTACCTATTTTCATCATCGGATTCGCCTAAGATTAGACGGGGTCAAATTGGGGTGTCTACAGGCGCAGCTTATAGAAACCACTCCCTATTCCCCCAATAGGCTACACGAAGCCATTGAGTAATAGCCAGCTCTATAACTCACCACGATACAACACCACGTTTTGGGGGATAACCCGTGGGCACGTGGTCCTCATTTTGCGCAAGTTTTCGGTCTTTCACCTCGGACCTGCCAGGCCAACTTGCGCAAAATGAGGTGAAAGACCGAAAACTTGGAGCACATAACTGGTTCCTCTCCCAACTGGTTCCTCTCCCAACTAATTTCACACATTATCAAAAATATCCAAATCAAATTTCCCATTTCATTTTTCCCATTAAATTCTGTTTAAGCCTTCAAATTTGTTTTCATGTCAAATGCAGCACAAGCCCCAATATATTATGTCTCAAATATCACATCTCATTTACCCATTTCATAGAGTACCAACACAAAGCTTATACAATAGTAATCATATCATTTAAATTTAAAAAGGATGCACCCATCATATATACATGTAAATACATCAGAAACCCATGTTCTCTTCCAAGACTAGGGGTTTTAAAAAATAATCATACCAAACCACATCCCTCAAAGACCCATTTTTTTAAAACCAATATCCATTCAAACTTAATTAACCCAACACGATTCAAAACGAAACAAATTGTGAATTCAAAACCTTTTTAAATACGCCCAATCGAGGGTTTAACTAATGTAATGGAATAATCCAAAAGCAAGTCTAAAGTTCTCAAGAGTCAAACCTTTAAGCAAAACATAAAAAATTTTGAAAAACGATCAATCAATCAGTAAAGAGACTGATCAATTGGTCTCTTGCCTGCACAAGTGTACCGAGAATACCAAATAACCGCTCGGTAGACCGATCGATCAGTTTATCAAACTGTCCTATTCTAGGTTCCTTTTTAAGCCAAAAATTCAATTTGTAATATTTACAAGCCTTCTAACACCTCTTTAAAACATTTTAGATAAGAAACAACCTTTAAAAGAGAAAAAAAAACCATTTCCAAACCTCCCTCGGGACGCAAAAGTTTGTGTGGTGCAAAAACAATCCAAAAACCTCTTTGTACTATATTTTCTTAAAACCATGGATAATCATTTCTTAAAACCCCAAAGTTCTCAAAGTATTTTATTCTCTTATTTCAAACTTCACCTTATCATCTCATTCAATATTTCAACTCACACATCTAATTAAACATATGTTTCATAAAATGAATCCATCATCATCAATTTATAAGAAAAGCTATATCTACATGTCTCAACCTTTTTATTTGAATACAAATTTATTTAGCCATCCCATAGAAATCTTCAAAGCCTCTTCTTATTTTTATCAACCTCTTAGCCTTTCATCATCAATTCATGTTTATCAAGTAATCAACAATACTCGTATAAAACCCCACCAATTCATACTTTATTTTAGTTTCACATATCAAATTCCATTATGGTTTAGCTTAGTTTCAAAAATTTGAACACAAATCGTAGTAAACCACTAGAGTAGTCAAGATCCTACCTCAAAGAAGTTCCACCACCAAGAACCAAACCTCTAGCGAGTTCCAATCCATCAAAACCCAACATAAGCGGCTACGGACGATCTTTCCACGAATATTTGCACTCTCCTACGGTAGCTCGTGCAAGGAAACGACAAGATCTTCATCCCCAACTAACATAGAAACTCTCAAGAACTCCAAAACCAAAACCGTAGGTCGCTCCTAAGTTTTTAGAGAGAGTGGAGAGAAGAGAAAATGAGGATTTCAGCCCAAAAATCGAGATTTATAGCCTCTGTCCGGCACAGACCAATCGATCTGTTGGGAGACTGATCGATCGGTCCCTTGCGACTACGCCATTGGTTCAAGTTTGAACAAGCATATCTCCTTCATCCGAACTCCAAATAGGGTCGTTCTTATGCTCAAACTGAAGCCTCGAAAGTCTACTTTCCAATGGTTCAAACTTCATACCAAAATACCTTTTGTACAAAACTTTATGGCCAATTTAGTGATAGTATGTCACTTTTCTTCACACATTTTTTGGCATATTTTTGTCCGAACATCCATTAGAGCCGCATATTCTTATTCTAACATATCTTTTATGCTTATGCGATTTCAAAATATCCCCAAGCTCAAGTTTTAATTCTTATTCCATCAACACTTAATCATTTCTAAAAATAAAACGGTTCAGGGTCTTACAACTCTTCCCCCCTTAAAGGAATTTTGTCCCTGAAATTTGACACTGGATCTCAAGCCAAACACCACCGCAATGTCTCCACTGATTACTACTGTCTTCCTTAAAACATCATAATAAGATCCAACTGCCATTACCATAGCTTCGCTACATAAGTCTCACCGAACTCATGAAGTTACACTTTTCACACCTAAACCTTACTCTTGTTTTGACGATCAACTGGTGACCACCCACTTGATATTACACCGCTATGCTATTGATGCTGACAACACCATCATTAAAACTGACAGGACGCTCATCCATGAGCAATGGCACAAACACTCTCTCCCAGAGAAAAATTCACTTACTTTGCCAGGAATACACAAGATCGCTTTTCCTAAACCTTCATCCTTTATTCCATCCTCTATCGTCAACCACAATTCTCACCCTAGAAAAATGCTAGGTACCACCCCATTATCCAAGACAAAACTCCACATGTTTAACTTGTTACAAAATCAACATAGGTGTCCACTAACCCACTCAAACCTAATCATATCTCTCGCGTAACAGCTCACCACTACACAACTCAATACGTCACTCTCAAATCATTGATTCTAAATTTGTAGATCAATTTCAAACCAAACAGGATCACTGTCATCTGACGTCAACCCCAAACTTTGATACCAACACATACATCGATTCTCAAAATCCACAATAGCAAAGTTCCCAAGCCCAAGGCTTATTCGTCAAGTAACCAATCAAAACTTGTCTTTTACTCTTAGCAACGTCTTCTTATATAAAACTCATCACAGTCTTCTCATTCCAAACCAAGCCATCATGTCAATCTCGATAGGTCATACCAACCCAAACTTCCAAAACATCGAATCCTTCTTGACTCATATCATACCAAACTCTTGGGGCCACAATCCGAACATATGGTTATACCCAAAACACAACACTCACTACCATCGACGACCATTCCTCGACTCTAAGAACTCTAAGCAAATCGAACCCCAACTCACAAAAGTTTATTAGGAACCTACCATGTGAATACCCTCGTCGCAAGATTCTAATCAAACTTTCTCTTCCACTGAGAACTAAAGGTGTAACCATACCCTACACCACCAACTGCAATCTACACATAACGGTTAACAATCCTTCGTTAATCACTGCAGAGAAGACTTTATGCCTCAATACTACCTCTCTTCAGCAAGGATAAATATTTTTGATCTACCAATCCCATTTCCTAAGGAACACAACCACACACACATACACTTACATGGTAAAGCAACAAACTCCATCATGAAAAACCCACGATGAACTCAGTTCTCCAAGCACTTGACTCCAGTAGTACTCATCCTTTAGGCACAACTTACGGATCCCCCCGAAACAACCAGACTAAGAATCAACCAATGGTCCCAACCGTTTCACCTAACCAAGGTGGAATAGTCCGCATACCGCTACTTATCTGCAAGACAACCATATCTTCTTCCAAAGAAAGAAATCGTCAATCAGAAATCATGACCCAACCTCAGCGTCCTCTCATGCCTCATTCGTACACACACGAACTTCATCAATCTCCATATTCCGTATAACACATCCCGTTGTGCTAGGACTTCACATTACAAGGTTGAGCTTCATTATCCTAACTCCCATTAGCCAAATTATAGCCACGTCATAGCCTCGATCCCAGCGTCCAAGCAACCCACATAGAAAGCGTACGACACTAGACAAGAAAATCTCGATCCTGAAACCTTCCACCCAAAGTTACCAATAACTCCCATACCCATGCAGACGCCTCCTACGCTTCCGCTCCTTGGGTACACACCTGTTGGCAACACCTTAACACATGGTTTCTCTCTTATCACTCCACACTTCTTTCTTTCGGGCAGCCAACATACCTACCTTTGAACCTAAGGTTGAACACAATCAACCTCCAAACATATCACATCCAAGAAACACCGTCTTAGCATCGAGCCAACCACACTATCGAACCCTTCTTTGGTTCTTTCAAACCCCCAGCACGATCCCCAAACATGATCTCCTACTTACGAGGATAACAATCAAACCACGGATCTGCACTCACCACATACACAACTCAATCACTGAATTTTTCTTAAGATCTCTCTCTCTCAACGAGAATTAAAACTATCAACATCCCGTGTAATCAAATTACATTTCCAGAAACCTCACCCAGACGCTCGGGTTTACAAGATAAGGCAACGAACTCCTCAAGAAACTACGGGTAAAGGAACCCATACTCATACGATGCCAACGTTTTATTTCTGTCAAGGAGAATAATCACACTGGTTAATCAGCCATAAAATATTCCTCCAACTAGAAAAAATCATAAATTAGCTTTAGGCTCTCGCTCCACGCCACTACCTCTTCAAATTATCATACATAATGAATATATTCCTCGTCACACCAGATCTTCACTGTTTATCCACTACCGCATAACGCCATACATATTCGCATCACTTTAGAGCATCCTTTCTTAAGGTCGCGTTACACTATCTCAATTCCCAAAAGGTGAGTAATAACCAAATAATTAGCCAAAAATTATACTACAGTCTCGAGGTCGCAGCTCCGGTACACTCATCAAAAAACACAAAACATTCAACTGGGAACACTTACCTCTTGTGTCACTATACGTGCACCATCGGCGCACGACTATCTAACCATGAAGACAACTACACGCCACACAAACAAAATGATCCTCGCTTATCAACTTTAGACCAAAGACACCACCCTATCACTCGTTCCTTCAGGGTAACACGATACCATCACATCTAGACTTTAAGCCAGATACAAACCACCACTATTATCCTCTTAAAGAATCTCTACCCATTAACACATCAACATAGAACGACCGAGTCGGCCATACTGGCAATATCTACTACATGCCCTTCAAATCTCACATAATCACGCTCTATTTCTTGGCATACACTATGTATTCCACAAAGTTTCCTAATCTTAAGAACGACAACCTTAGCCACAAAACCTTCCTCCGTCAAACTCTCCGATCAAACTCGAATCATCATTCACCAATACACATATCTCCATACTTACGTGTATATCACTCTATAATCTATCTGTCGACAACTTCTCTGACCCACATACTTACCATTATACAATTTCCAACTTCTATTATAGAATGTAACTTAGCAACACATCTCAAAGAAAATCACCGGTGATCCACAAACTTTTAAAATTCTTTGGCACTACTATGACTACCAATCAGCACCCCTTAGGATAAGAGACATCCCAAACACAGTTTAAACTTTGACTTTCTAACACATCATAGGCTGGAGATTATTATGCTCCTGTCCATACCCAGTCTCCGGGTACATGGCTCATGACGTACATAATCCTCAACGTGCCCAAAATCACACCTCATATCCAACCACAATAAACAATCTCCAAGAGGTTTCACATAGCCGACCACACTTATTCATCAGACTACTGGTAGCACAACACACAACATACATCTACTACAGTCACCACAACTCATATGGGCACAAGACACATCAAACAATCAATATTCATCTCACGGGCTTAAACCCACCATGATTATTGACCGCTTAGTCTTTTTCTCAAAACCCACACCACCATCTGGACTTAACTCATCTTAGTCCGCACGGGCATAACTCCTATAACGAGGATATCATAACTCCCAACTAGGTTAAACTCAACTTAACCTTCTAAAACCAAGCTACACACTACCCACCACCTAGTCACATCACACCAACACATATTCACATACTGAGGAAGCGCCTTAGAGTGACGCAATAATCTGGGCAGCTAATTCAGATTTCTCATAGAAAGAACGTCGGCCAAACGCTTTTCTATTTTGAACCCCAAAGTAGTTGATCAGACGCCAATTGATACGCCACATCACCCCAAAACTCGACCTCCATGCTCATATAAACATACAACATGCATAAAACAATTTAATTACAAACCCATGTGTGAGACCCTAACCTGTTTTCCTTTTTTGGCATTTTCAGACGCGCATTACGTGTTTCTGTTTAAGCAAGTTTTTATTGCTTTTGATGCATAATCGGGCTTAGATATGCATGCGGGATAGGTTCCCGGGGTCGAATTTCAACGATATTTTCAAAAGATATCGTTATTTTAGAGACCTATAAATATCTGCAGTTAGATATTTTCAAAAGATATTTTCTAAAACTTAACTCCTAAGTTTCCCGTTTTCTCTCTACCTTCTCTCTAAGTTCTCGGGGGCCCGGAGCTCGGATTTCAACGATCCAACAGCGGATCCTTGCTTTTGGCAAGGCGGGCTACGCAACTATCCGGTCAGATTTTGATTCTGGCAAAGCTCAATTTTGCACGTGAATCGAGGCATTGAGTTTTTAACTCATCGAGGTAGGATTCTCGACCTGTATGTTCTATAAGGGTGCTATGGGTAATCTGGTGTCTTTTTACCGGTTAGATCTCAGTAGATCTGACTTTCTATATAGTTGGGTTTTTGGGTTAAGAATCGGGTTTTCGTTGGTTTCGGTGGACGAAATCGGGGATCGAGAGTTTCTTTTGAGGTCTCAGTGTTAGGCCTAGGCGTGTGGATGTTCACGGGTGTTGATTTGGTGTTTCGAGGCTTCGATTTGGGGTTTAGATGTACAATCCCATAGCTCAAAATCAAGTTTCGCCGAGGTTCGATCGACTGAACCATGGGGTTCAGTCAACTGGAGCTTGGATCTTGGGTTCAGTCGACCGACCCTATGGGTTCAGTCGATTCAACCGTGGTTGTTTGGCTTTTTGCTTTTCTAGTGAGCTTTCTAGTCGATTGGGAGCTTGGGTCCAGTCGACTGAGGTGCTGGGTTGAGCCTTTTGGTGGTTTTGGTTGGTCTTTGGAGCTCGTTAGCCATGTGGTTGCTTAGGGGATCGTGTCGTGGTCTCGGGTGTTCGTTTAGGTGCCGTCCTTGGGTGACGTGCATGGTTAGAGATGATTTGTTAGTGTATGGTTGTGTGCTAGGCTTTGTACCTAATTAGGTACGATGGTTGGGTGCTTAGTTGTGTGTGTGGTGCTAATGCATCGTCGGTTGTGGGGCGCGTTAGGGTCTGTTATCCTTTTTATGGATATGGTTTTGGTAAAAACCGTGTTGTGTTAGGTTTTAGGTTGGTCCTTGGTAGGTTATTTTCTAGAAGCCTGTCTGTGGTGTCAGGCTTAAGGCATGTGATGTCGGGTTGGGTTATGTGGCTTTCTTATGTGGAATGTCGTGGGCATATGTGTTTCTATGTATATTACACTATGCTTATCTTTATTCATACCTGTTGTTGGATGGATAGGTGATTTATGTAATCATGATGTATCTAAACTCTGATTCATATATGCATGTGTTGCATGGATCGCATGTGGTGCGGTTTATATATGTTGCATGGGTTGCATGTACGATTATGTGGGCGAGTTGCATGGCATTTGATGTCGGTTAATGTAATGTGAATCGCGTGTGTTGCATGTGATGTGGTTTATGCATTTAATTCCTGATTAGGTTATGCATAGACATATGAACTGTTAGATGGCGCAGTGGTCCTTCGGTGCAAGCCCGAGAAGACACACGTGTGAGATGGGGCAGTGGTCCTTTGGTGAAAGGCTGAGAAATGTTAAATGGGGCAGTGGTCTTTCGGTGAAAGCCCGAGAAGATCCTTGTGTTGTATGAGTTAACTACGGTCCCTCGGGTTAATCCCCGTAAGCGTGGTTTGGTTAGTTTCGTTCAACGGTTGTGGAAATCCGTAAAGAAGTCGGTTGCCTCCGTTAATGGCGTTGTTGTTGTAACTTCGTATAGAACTTATCATTACCAAGCCAGTCTATGCGACTCGGGTCTAGGGTAATGGGCAGGAGTCTATAGTTGTTACTTTTATTTGTGTTTTTACCGCTTTTCCTTAATTATGGCATGATTTCTGCCAGGATGCGCATAGTATCAAGGATGGAACATGTGTGGTTTTCAGGATGGAAAATCGGTGGTTTTTGAGAAAAACCCTTTTTGGCTTTGTGGTTGAGTTAGCTCCCACCACTAATTGCATGATTTATTTCCAGTCGTACAGAAATGTGGTTGAGCTTAAGAGTCGATTTATATATATATATATATATATATATATTGTGTTGCATATATATATCTGTTGTTACTGGGGGCTTATGTGAGTCATGATTTAAAATCGTTTTTGAACTATTTTATGGCTTGAAGGAGAGTCAAACAATACACCTCGTTTTCCTAGCATGATTTGCTTATATTACATGCTTGTCTAGTTTCTGCTGAGCTTCGGTTCACGGTGTGGGATTTGATTGTCTTCAGGTACCGGTCACGCAGGTTGATCTGGAGGTACCAGAGGATGTGGGAGAGCTGTAGTCTTCCTTTTGCTAGTTTTGAACATGTATGATTTAACATGTTTTCCAGCGTTGGGGCCGTGTAATGTAAGCCATTTGGCGATTATATACAATGCATGTATGGTTTAAATTGAGAGTGTATTCTCGGGTTGGGTATTATGTATGATTATTTGTGGTAATTCACGTGACCCAGAGTTTGGGGCGTGATAGCTTGGTATTAGAGCTCTGGATTCGAATGCCTATGAGCCGTGGAAAGAGGTTACATCACCATGTGAGGCTGATTGCATGTTCCTGGTTTCATGTGTTTACATGTTTTGATAACATGACGTGTCAGCATGTTAGTTATGTGAACGATGTGTATATGTGAGCATGGAGGTTGAACTATCGGATTGATTAGTCCTGCCTTTGGGCATCTGGGTTAACACACTTGGGAGCCAAGTTAGAAATGAGTTTAGCTGACGAGATTTTTGACAGGGAATCTGAGTAGGTTATCTAGATTGACGCGTCATTCTTATCGGTTTTCCTCGGTATGTGGGGTTTACTTAGCATGAATCTATGTGGCTATGTGTTAGCATGATATGTGTTTAGCGTTATGATCATGCTGTGTGCTGCATCTTAGATGACGTCTTTTTCATATAGACGCAATGTCCACGTAAGGAGGATGAGGCCGAGGTCGAGGCCGTGGCCGTGGTTTTGGCCGAAGGGACGTTCCAGTCCCAGATATTGGGGATGCTAATGCACCCCAAGGACCTGTTGACGGAGATCTAATGCGCGAGATGGTCGGCTCCATCCCGTAGCTGGCTGAGGCCTCCATGGGGAGAGAGAGTGTGCCTGAGTCGAGGGCGATGGTCGCGATGCACGAGTTCCGATGTCTGGGCCATCCTACCTTTTCTGGGGATCCCAACACCATGGTTGCCACTGAGTGGCTGGAGCTGGTTACCAGGATCCTTGATTTGCTTTAGGTTGAGGAAGATGACCTGAGAGTTATATGTGCCGCCTTCCAGCTGAGAGGGAGTGCTCATATGTGGTGGAAGTTCGCCAAGACTACAGTGGCAGGCACTTGGAATGCATTCACGAAGGTATTTCTAAAGAAATACTTTCCAGTAACACTGAGAGATCGCTACAGAGAAGACTTCCTATTTCTGACGAAGGGGACGATGATAGTGATTGAGTATGAGGCTGAGTTTACTAGCCTATCCAGGTTTACACAGGAGATCGTACCCACTGATGAGTTCCACGCGAAGAGGGTTGAGAGGGGTTTGAGGCCCGCTATCAGAGATCGAGTGGTAGCATTCAGGATGCAGGTCTTTATAGAGTTAGTGGAGACCGCCATGAAGGTGAAAGATACTCTGAATGAGACACGCAGAGATAGAGACAGTAGGGGTCAGTAGGACGGGGGATGTGCATAGTCCCGAGGACGTAGTGATAAGTGTCAATGGACGTCTAGTCCGAGTTTGTATCCGATGGGGTCGTATCAACCATAGTCTTCAGCATCTTCACCTCCCGTAGTCTCAACGGGAAGGCCAGAGCAGTATGAGTTTCATTGCTTTCGATGTAGACAGCCAGGGCATCGTGTATTAGAGTGCCCATAGCCGAGGCAGTCCCAGGGTTTGGTATCGATTCAGTCACAGGAGAGGGAGTCACAGATTTGTTATGAATGTGGCCAACCTAGACATATTCATAGAGATTGTCCTTAGAGAAGTGCGCCGAGTACAGCAAGCACACCAGAGGGTTCGTACATCCAGGACCAATAGCAGCACCCTGTAGTTCTGACTTCCCGAATGTCGGGTAGGGGTATGTCAATTCAGTCAGCACGACAGTCGACAGTACCAAGTCATGGTGGACAGAGCAGAGCGACATTGCCCCGAGTGTATTCACTTGTTGCTCCTGGTTCTTCGGGGGCACCGATCGCACGTGATGATGCAAATGCAGACCTCTCCCCACTACACTGAGGTACTTTCTGAGTAAGCAGGCTTTGGGCCAATTTCCCTTATTGCATCAGTTTGGGAGTTGGTGATGGATTCCGTTGGTGCGTGCTGTGTTCAGCCAGTGGCTGGTGATGATGTGAGGTTGGGGTGAGTGTAGATCCCGTGTCTCTGATATAGTTGGCCATTGTCTATGATACCTGACCTTGTTTGACTATATCCTGGGAATGGTTTGGCTGACCATCTCGTATGCCATGTCAATTGTGATCGATGGTTTGTTATCTTTTTACCTTATGTTGAATTTTGGGGGCAAAATTCCTTTAAGGGGGGTAGAGTTGTCAGACCCTTACCCGCTTTATTTTTTTTAGCGTTTTCGAACGCGCGTTACGTGTTTCTGTTTAAGCATATTTTTATTGCTTTTGATGCATGATCGGGCTTAGATATGCATGCGGGGTAGGTTCCCGGGGTCGTGGGCTATTGTGGTGCGAATTTTAAAAAAATTCAAAAAAAGATATTTTGGAGACCTATAAATATCTGGAGTTAAATATTTTCAAAAGATATTTTTCAAAACTTAACTCCTAAGTTTTCTGTTTTCTCTCTACCTTCTCTCTAAGTTCTCTAGGGCCCAGGGCCTAATTTTTAACGATCTAACAGCGGATCCTTGCTTTTCGCACAGCGGGCTACACAACTATGAGATCAAATTTTGATTCTGGCAAAGCTCAATTTTGCACGTGGATCGAGGCGTCGAGTTTTTAACTCACCGAGGTAAGATTCTAAACCTGTATATTGTATAAGGGTGCTATGGGTAATCGGGTGTCTTTTTACCGGTTAGATCTCAGTAGATCTGATTTTCTGTATAGTTGGGTTCTTAGGTTAAGAATCGGGTTTTTGTTGGTTTCGGTGGACAAAATCGAGTATCGAGAGTTTCTTTTGAGGTCTCGGTGTTAGGCCTAGGCGTGTAGATGTTCACGGGTGTTGATTTGGTGTTTTGAGGCTTCGATTTGGGGTTTAGATGTACAAACCCATAGCTCGGAATCAAGTTCTGCCAAGGTTCGGTCGACTAAACCATGGGGTTCAATCGACTGAAGCTTGGATCTTAGGTTAGATCGACCGAACCTTTGGGTTCAGTCAACTGAACCATGGATGTTTGGTTTTTTGCTTTTCCAGTGAGCTTTCCAGTCGACTGGGGGCTTGGGTCCAGTCGACTGAGGTGCTGGGTTGAGCCTTATGGTGGTTTTGGTTGGGCTTTGGAGCTCGATTAGCCGTGTGGTGGCTTAGGGGATCGTGTTGTGGTCTCGGGTGTTCGTTTAGGTGTCGTCCTTGGGTGACGTGAATGGTTAGAGATGGTTTGTTAGTACATGGTTGTGTGCTAGGCTTTATACCTAATTAGGTGCGACGGTTAGGTGCTTAGTTGTGTGTGTGGTGCTAGTGCATCGTTAGTTGTGGGGCGCGTTTGGGTCCGTTATCCTTTTTATGGATATGGCTTTGGTAAAAATCGTGTTATGTTAGGTTTGAGGTTGGCCCTTGGTAGGTCATTTTTTAGAAGCCTGTCTATGGTGTCGGGCTTGAGGCATGTGATGTCGGGTTGGGTTATGTGGCTTCCTTATGTGGAATGTCGTCGGCATATGTGTTTCTATGTATATAGAACTATGCTTAGCTTTATTCATACCTGCTATTGGATGGATAGGTGATTTATGTAATCCTGATGTATCTAAACTCTGATTCATATATGCATGTGTTGCATGGGTCGAACGTGGTGCGTGGTTTATGTATGTTGCATGGGTTGCATGTATGATTATGTGGGCGAGTTGCATGGCATTTGATGTCAGTTAATGCAATGTGAATCGCGTGTTTTACATGTGACGTGGTTTATGCATTTAATTCCTGATGAGGTTATGCATAGACATATTAACTATTAGATGGGGCAATGGTCCTTCGGAGCAAGCCTGAGAAGACACACGTGTTAGATGGGGCAGTGGTCCTTCGGTGTAAGCCTGAGAAGACACACGTGGTAGATTGGGCGGTGGTCCTTCGGTGCAAGCCCGAGAAGACACACATGTTAGATGGGGTGGTGGTTCTTCGGTGAAAGCCCAAGTAATGTTAGATGGGGTAGTGGTCCTTCGGTGAAAGCCCGAGAAATGTTAGATGGGGCAGTGGTCCTTCAGTGAAAGCCCGAGAAGATCCTTGTGTTGTATGAGTTCACTACGGTCCCTCGGGTTAATCCCCGTAAACGTGGTTTGGTTAGCTTCGTCCAACAGCTGTGGAAATCCATAAAGAAGTCGGTTGCCTCCGTTAATGGCGTTGTTGTTGTAACTCCATATAGAACTTGTCATTACCAAGCCAGTCTTTGTGACTCGGGTCTAGGCTAATGGGAAGGAGTCTATAGTTGTTACTTTTATCTGTGTTTTTACCGCTTTTCCTTAACTATGGCATGATATCTGCCCGGACAAAATGCATAGTTTCAAGGATGGAACATGTGTGGTTTTCAGGATGGAAAACTAGTGGTTTTTGAGAAAACCCCTTTTTGGCTTTGTGGTCGAGTTAGCTCCCACCATTGATTGCATGATTTATTTTTAGTTCTATAGAACTGTGGTTGAGCTTAAGAGTCGTTTATATATATATATATATTGTGTTGCATATATATATATCTGTTGTTGTTGGGGGCTTATGTGAGTCATGATTTAAAACCATTTTCAAACTATTTTATGGCTTAAAAGAGAGTTAAACAATACACCTCGTTTTCCTAGCATGATTTGCTTATATTGCATGCTTGTCTAGTTTCTGCTAAGCTTTGGTTCACGGTGTGGGATTTGATTTTCTTCAGGTATCGGTTAGGCAGGTTGATCTGGAGGTACCAAAGGATGTGGGAGAGCTGTAGTCTTCCTTTTGCTAGTTTTGAACATGTATGCTTTAACATGTTTTTCGGCGTTGGGGCCGTGTAATGTAAGTCATTTGGCAATTATATACAATACATGTATGGTTTAAATTGAGAGTGTATTCTCGGGTTAGGTATTATGTATGATTGTTTGTGGTAATTCACGTAACCCGGAGTTTGGGGCGTGACACCATACAAGCACACAATTCATGTCGTGCAGTGGTGCCTACACTCATCAAACAACTCTCTTTAAAGGGTCATCCTAACTCTCCACGGCTCCTAGGTATTCGAACTTAGAGCTCTGCTACCATTTGTAACGTCCTGAACCCTAAGAACCCATGAACATAACCCAAGATGTTCCGCATAAATGCTATCAATAAAGACTTTCTTAAGAACAACTCTTCTATGTTTTCTTCAAGCAACCATAATAAAAACATGTCAAAAGGGCCAAACAAAGTTATTAATCTTCAAGAGTTCCTTTACAACACTTATATTATTGCAATCATCCACTTTTTACTTTCTGTACAATGTTAATATAAGTACAAAAGAAATACTAGATCTTTCTTCTTAATCCTTTCCCACATGCATCATCTGCATTGATATCGCCCCAATTCCTCGAAACCTGAAATTGTTTTTTATATATATACATGAGCCGAAGCACGTAGGATAAAGACTAATCAAGTGTTATGCATGATTTGTGAGGTGTGATGGGTGCAATCGAAGTAAATGCAAGTTTTGCCAATTTTTATATATTCCCACTCACACACTCATGCACACCCATTTGTTCTTTCCAAAAAACCCTTTTTAAAACATTCATTTCTTTCACATAAAATCGTATTAATTTCTCATCATCTAGTTTTTCGCAATCACAACTAATGAACAGGTATCGGGCGCAGCTTATAGAAACCACTCCCTATTCCCCCAATAGGCTACGCGAAGCTATTGGGTAATAGACAGCTCTATAACTCACCATGATACAACACCACGTTTCGGGGGCAAACCCATGGGCACGTGGTTCCCATCTTGTGCAAGTTTTCGGTCTTTCACCGTGGACCCACCAGGCCAACTTAAATCACATCCATCCACACGGTTCATTATTTGTTTATAACATTTAATTTCGTAAACCCTGGAGTCCAACCCACAGCTGGTTCCTCTCCCAACTAATTTCACACATTATCAAAAATATCCAAATCAAATTTCCCATTTCATTTTTCTCATTAAATTCCGTTTGAACCTTCAAATTTCTTTTCATGTCATATACATCACATTCCCCAATATATTATGTCTCATATATCACATCTCATTTACCTATTTCATAGAGTACCAATACAAGGCTTATACAATAGTAATCATATCATTTAAATTTAAAAAGGATGAAGCCATCATATATACATATAAATACATCAGAAACCCATGTTCTCTTCCAAGACTAGAGGTTTTAAGAAATAATCATTCCAAACCACATCCCTCAAAGACCCATTTTGTTTTTTTTAAACCAATATCCATTCAAACTTATTTAACCCAACATGATTTAAAACGAAACAAATTTTGAATTCAAAACTTTTTTAAATACGCCCAACCGAGGGTTTAACTAATGTAATGGAATAATCCAAAAGCAAGTCTAAAGTTCCCAAGAGTCAAACCTTTGAGCAAAACATAAAAAATTTTGAAAAACGATCAGACCGATCGATCGGTAAAGAGACCGATTGATCTGTCTCTTGCCTGTACAAGAGTACCAAGAATACCAAATGACCGCTCGATAGACTGATCGATCAGTCTATCGAGCTGTCCTAATCCAGGTTCCTTTTTAAGCCAAAAATTCAATTTGTAATATTTACAAGCCTTCTAGCACCTCTTTAAAACATTTTAGATAAGAAACAACCTTTAAAAGAGAGAAAAAAAACCATTTCCAAACCTCCCTTGGGGCGCAAAAGTTTATGTAAAGCAAAAACAATCCAAAAACCTCTTTGTACTATATTTTCTTAAAACCATGGATAATCATTTCTTAAAACCCCAAAGGTCTCAAAGTATTTTGTTCCCTTATTTCAAACTTCATCTTATCATCTCATTCAATATTTCAACTCACACATCTAATTAAACATATGTTTCATAAAATCAACCCATCAACATCAATTTATAAGAAAAGCTATATATATATGTCTCAACCTTTTTATTTGAATACAAATTTATTTAACCATCCCATAGAAATCTTCAAAGCCTCTTCTTATTTTTATCAACCTCTTAGCCTTTCATCAACAATTCATGTTTATCAAGTAATCAATAATACTCGTATAAAACCCCACCAATTCATACTTTATTTTAGTTTCACATATCCAATTCCATTAGGGTTTAGCTTAGTTTCAAAATTTTCAACACAAATCATAGTAAACCACTAGAGTAGTCAAGATCCTACCTCAAAGAAGTTCCACCACCAAGAACCAAACCTCTAGCGAGTTCCAATCCATCAAAACCCAACATAAGCGGCTACGGAGGATCTTTCCACAAATATTTGCACTCTCCTATCGTAGCTCGTGCAAGGAAATGACAAGATCTTCATCCCCAACGAACATAGAAAGCTCTCAAGAACTCCAAAAACAAAACCGTAGGTCGCTCCTAAGCTTTTAGAGAGAGAGGAGAGAAGAGAAAATGAGGATTTCAGCCCAAAAATTGAGATTTATAGTCTCTGTCCGTCACAGACCGATCGATCGGTCTCTCGCGACTACGCCGTTGGTTCAACTTTGAACAATCATATCTCCTTCATTCGAACTCCAAATAGGGTTATTCTTGTGCTCAAACTGAAGCTCTGGAAGTTTACTTTCCAATGGTTCAAACCTTATACCAAAATTCATTTTGTACAAAACTTTTCTTCACACATTCTTTGCATATTTTTGTCCGAACATCCATTAGAGCCGCATATTCTTCTTCTAACATATCTTTTATGCATATCCAAGTTCAAAATATTCCCAAGCTCAATTTTTAATTCTTATTCCATCAATACTTAATCATTTCAAAAAATAAAACGGTTCAGGGTCTTACAATATTCCTAATCAATTAAATTATACTAATACTTATCTTCAAACCCTAGGAGAATAAGTTAATCGTCTTGAAAAATTTGAAACTAATGCTACAAATACTATCGGAAACAAAATTGATGCTTTTTATCATATAGTAAAAAACTTAGATGCAAGAAGCTGTTACACCCAGTTCAACTATTCCTACACCCTCCATGGTAACACCTTTATCTTTTTCTAAATATAGATTACAAAATTCTTCACAAGAATTTATGGAACAATTACAAAGAACATTACACCCACAAAAAACATAAGCTTCAACATCTACTCCTATTAAAGAACAAGAAGAAAATAAATCTATACATGTTTTGGAATATGATGAAGATGAAGGAAAAGAATTAAAAAATTTATATTCACAATTTCAAGAAATACCTAATCAAATTTAAGAAACATATATAACAGCTAAACCAGTAACAAAAAATTATTACCCTCAACCAACACCTATTGATTTACAAATCAAAGAAAAAACTTATCCAATGAAGTTAAATGGAACCAATTTAATAGAATAGAATTTAGATGGTAAAATGGATTATCAAATAATTGAAATGGGCCAACATATGATGATGGTTGCTAATGCGGCATTATCTCACAATTCCTCTAATAATGATGCTTCAGTAGGAGAACTACTAATAGCAAGATTTTCGGCCAACTTAAAGGTTGGTGAGATAATTATTTAAGTGGTGAACAAAAATTAAGAATTTTAACATATGTAAAAAGAAATGAGCATGGCCTCACAATAGAGGAAAATGGTCTTCCTGTAAGTGATATTATTACAACCATTATTACATCAATAATTTAACATTGTTGGAAATATACAAATTCTCCTTGAAAGAGGCAAAGAACTATTAATCAATTTACGGTGACCCACTTTAACTCATTTCAGATGGTATAAAGATGTATTTTTATCTAAATTGTATCAACGTAATGATGCTAATTAAGATTTCTTAAAAGAACAGTTTCTTGCTGGTCTTTCCACCTTATATACTGAAAAAGTAAAAACTTGTATCAGAAATAAAAATCAAGGTATAATTTCTTATCACCAGAATACATATGGAGAATTAATATCTAAAATTTGTGCAGAAGGTTTAGTCTTATGTAATAATATTAAATTAAAAAACCAATTAAAAAAGGAAAAACAATTAGGCAAAATCGAACTCGGTCAATTTTGCTATCAATTTGGTTATAATAATATTAAATCACCACTAGATACATAAAAGAAAGTGAAGAAAAGAAAATATTATCAATATAAGAATAGATATAAACCACCAAATAAATATAAAAAATATCAATTATACAAAAATTATAAGAAATATTCAAAACCCAAATATCAAAGGAAACCATATAAAAAATTTAATAAAATACAAAAGGCTACACATCAAGTGACCACTAGTACAAAAGATAAATCTTGTTGGAAATGTGGAAAAATAGGACATTTTGCAAATAAATGTTATACAAAACAAAAAATTAATGAATTAAATTGTTCCAGTGAACTAAAGCAACAATTATATCATCTATTATTAAATTCTAATCCCCCAAGTGACAATGAGGATACTCAATTTGATTATGATTCAGATAATTCTAATTATTCTTTGGAACTAGAAGAATTAAATCAAAATTTAATCACATCATCAAGTGATTCAGATGAAGACGATAATAATCAATGTTGTAAAAAATGTCAAACACAAGAAGATTATTACCAAGCAATATAAAAGAATTTAGCTCTTTATACCCAAAAATATTTTTTTTACTAAAGATGAAAATATACAAAATGTTTTTTTAAGTTAATTATTTAGATTAAAAGTTAATTTTTTTTACTTTTTGTTCAAAATAGAAAATTTTATCGTTTTATACATTTGATATTAATAATGGATCATACTAACCCCCGCCTATTATGCGGTGATTAATAGGATAATAAAAACAAAAATTTAATAGCAATACACTTTTGGAAGTAAGACCTATCACTTTCATATATATATA
Source organism: Heliamphora pulchella (assembly GCA_032270985.1). Taxonomy (NCBI): domain Eukaryota; kingdom Viridiplantae; phylum Streptophyta; class Magnoliopsida; order Ericales; family Sarraceniaceae; genus Heliamphora; species Heliamphora pulchella. The sequence continues at coordinate 18,913 of JAULJZ010039576.1, forward strand.
TATATATATATATATATTTATATATATATTTGTGTAATAGTGTGTGTGTATTAAATTTTCCTCTCAGAAACTTCCTATGCTTGGAATTCCATTGCTATTTATAGGCGGAGGATCTTAAACAGTTGTCCCTCGTTAAATAAAAACAAGCTAGCTTAAATAATACATTGTAAAATTTTTGATATAAAGTTTTTAATTTAGAAAAATTTAGAAATTTAGACTATAAACTTTTAATGTATTTTTGTGAATTTTGTATAATTACAATTTTCACTAAAATTTTCTGTCCATATAATATATTTTATTGTGATTTATTGTTTATTTGTACTTTCAATAGATGCAAATTTTTAAATTAAAAAAATTTTCAAAATTTGAAGATAAAACATTAACGTCGTTTTATGATTTACCGTGTAGTTAGAAATTGTATGAAAATTTTCAAACCATATAATCAGTTTTTATCTCAATCTTTGTTTATCTAAAATTTAATTAGATGTAGGTTTTTGGGCTCAAATGTTGAAATTTAATATAAGGTTTTGTTATTAATTTTATTCTAGATTTTTTGTGATTTACTACTCTTTATTTCTTTTTTAATCTAAATGTCGGGAGTCACATCCTCCGCTGTGAGATTCTGACCCGTTTTTTTTTTCGACGCGCGTTTAGTGTTTTCGTCGCAGCATGTTTATATTCGTTTTGATGCATGATTAGACTTAGATATGCATGTGGGGTAAGTTTTCTGGGCCGTTGGGTCTTGCGGTGCAAATTTTAAAAAAAAAGAAGATATTTTAGTGGGCTATAAATATCTCGAGTTAGATATTTTCAAAACTTATAAACTAAGTTTTCTCATTTTCTCTCTACCTTCTCCCTAATTTGTCGGGGGCCCGAGGCTCGATTTTCAATGATCCAACAGTGGATCCTTATTATTGGCACAATGGCCTACGCGTTCATCCGGATGAAATTTCATTCCAGCAATGTTCGATTTTTCATGTGGATCGAGGCGTTGACTTTTTAACTCAATGAGGTAGAATCTTAGGCTCTCATATCATATAAGGGTGCTACGTGTAATCGTATGTGGTTTTACAGGTTAAAAATGCGTGAAAAACCGTTTTGGTTTAAAACCGTTTTTAGTCGATTTTAGCTGAATGAAATTGGGTTTTGAGTGTTTCTTGTTGAGGTCTCGTGGTGGTTTTGGGCATGTGTATGTCTGAGGAGGTTGAAAGAGAGTTTGGTTGCTTTGATTTTGAGTTTGCATGGTTGTAGGGTGGTTATGTAGGCTTCTTGTTTTGCCAAACGGTTAGTTTCTAGCATAGGACCGCTTAAGAGACTGCTCAAGCGGTCTAGAGGGCGGTCTTGGGATGCTCTTGGGTTGTTGACCGCTGGACAGACTGCTCGAGCAGTCTAGCCCGCGGTCTATTTTTCACTGGTTGAAAATGTGTTTTTAAAATCGATGTATCACCCTCATTCGAAATCGGAATGGGATCATGCTTGTGCTCAAATTGAAACTCCGGAAGTCATCTTTCCAATGACACCTCTCTCACATTAAAATTCTTTTTGTAGAAAATTTCATAATCAAAATAGTGAGTGTATGTCAAAATTTCTAAACTATTTTTCATCCGTTTTTGGCCGAATGTTTGGAAAAAGCTTATTTTTCATCCTTGTTGGCCATTTTTATCAAATTTTTTGTTCCTTGGGATATTTTTGTTGTTTGGTGGTTGGGTTTTGGGTTTCCAATTGGTCTTCAATGGTATTCAGTTGATTGATATATGGGATTAGTTGATTGAAATACTATTGAATTCTTTTTGGTTTCTATTGGTTGTATTGTGGCTTTAGGGGTTCTGTCGTGGCCTCGAGTGTTTGTGTAGGTGTCGTCCTCAGAGGTGACGTGCATGGTTAGATGCGTGGTGTTTGTTCTTCGTTGAGTGTGGGTGTGTTTGGGCTCGTGGCTCTTTTTAGGAAAAGGTGTTAGTTTGTGAAATCGGGATCTTATGGGTTTTGAGTTAGCCTTCGGGTTAGGCTTGGTTTTGTGAGTTGTTGGTTGACCATGTGAGTGGATATTGGGTTATATGACGGGTGGCGTCATGATGTGAAGGTTATACGTGGCTTTATGCATTCCTAATTCTAATTTTATTTATGCATGTTATAAGATGGAAATGTGGTCTTATATGATTTTGAAACATAAGAAGAAAATGTGGTCTTATATGATTTTGAAGCATAAGACGGAAATGTGGTCTTATGAGATTTTGTAATGTGGGACGAAAATGTGGTCAGATGAAAGTCATCCCTGGCTGACGATGGACGAAAATGTGGTCCGATGAATGTTAGCCTTGGCTAACGGTGGACGAATTCGTGGTTCAATATATGTTAACCCTGGTTAATGATGCACTTTTGTGCGAGTATCTAAAAGACAGAAATGTGGTCCTAACGATGCACTTGTGTGCGAGTATCTAAAGGATGGAAACGGGGTCCTAAAGAGTCATGTGTTAATCTGGTGTGTTGGGCGAATTACATGGATTGCATGAGTTATCTTCAGTTGTTGAGCTGTTGTCAGGTCTTATGAGTCGGTTTAGATATGTATACATGTGGTGCGTTGGGCGACTTGCATGGATTGCATGAGTCGTCTTCAGTTGTTGAGCTATTGTCGGGTCTTGTGAGTCGGTTTAGATATGTATACATGTGCTGCATACATATATATGTTCTCTTTGAGGCTTATGCGAGTCGTGTTATCAAACCTTTTTCAAACTGTTTTACTGGCTCTGGTGAGTCGTGATCTAAAATCGTTTTCAAACTATTTTAAAACTTGAAAAAAAGTCAAAAACTACTCCTTGTTTTCCTAGCATGTTTAGCTTATACTGCATGCTTGTCTAGTTTCTACTAAGCCTTGGCTCATGGTGTGGGATTTAAAATGTTTTTCAGGTACCGGTCACGCAAGTTGAGCCGAAGGTGTCGGAGGGACGAAAGATCTGTAGTCTTCTTTTTTGCTCGTTTTGAACATGTAAGCAGTAACATGTTTTCTCGGTGTTGGAACTATGTAATGTAAGTCTTTTGGTGATTATATATAATGCATGTATGTTTTATATTGAGAGTGTATTCTCAGCTTGGGTGCTATGTTTGGTTGCTTATGGGCGTTTCACGTGGCCCAGAGCTTGGGGCGTGATAACTTGGTATTAGAGCTCTGGGTTCAAATACCTAAGAGCCATGGGAAGAGAGTGTATTACTTTGTGAGGTTGACTGCGTGTGCTTGACTGCATGTGTTTAGATGCTATGATAACATGAACGTGTTAGCATGTTAAGCATGAGAATGTCGTGTATATGTGAGCATGGGGATTGAACCTTAAGATTGATTAGTCTTGCCTTTAGGCATTTGGATTAACAAACTTGGGAACCAAGTTAGAAACGCGTTTAGCTGATGTGGTTTCTAGTAGGGAATCTGAGTAGGTTATCCAAATTGACGCGTTATTCTTATTGATTCTCCTCGGTATGTGGGGTTGGTTTAGCATGAACCTATGTGACTACGTGTTTGCATGTTTATGTGCTTTGTTTATGATCATGCTATGTGTTGCATCTTATGTTCTATCTTTTCCATATAGACGCGATGTCTGCGAGGAGAGGGCGAGCCCATGGTCGAGGCTGTGGCCGTGGTGTTGGTCAAGGAGATGTTCCTATCCCTGATGCTGGGGATGCAAGTTGTGAGACCCTGACCCGTTTTCTTTTTCGGCATTTTTCGATGTGCATTTTGTGTTTATGTGATAGCATGTTTAAATGCTTTTTGATGCGTGATCGGGGTTAGATATGCATGTGGGATAGGTTCCCCGGGCCGTGAGGCGTTGCGGTGTGAATTTTGAAAAATTTTAAAAAAAGATATTTTGGAGGCCTATAAATATCTGGAGTTAGATATTTTCAAAAGAAATTTTCAAAACTTCTCCAGCAAGTTTCCTCCTTTTTCTCTCTGTCTTCTCTCTAAGTTCTCAGGGGCCTGGGGCTCAATTTTCAACGATCCAACAACAGATCGTTTCTATTGGCTCGGAGAGCTACGCGTTCATCTATACAGAATTTCATTTTAGCTAGGCTCAATTTTACACGTGGTTCGAGGCGTCAAGTTTTTAACTCACCGAGGTGGAATTCTAGACCCTACTACTGTATAATGGTGCTACGTGTAATCGTGTGTGTTTTTAACGGTTAGATTGTTGTAGATCTAATTTTGTATCAAGTTAGATTTTTGGATTTAAAAATCGTGTTTCGGAAATTTTAGTTGATGGAATCGAGTGTCGGGAGTTTGTTTTGAGGTCTTGGTGTTAGGCCTGGACATGTGTATGTCCGAGGGTGTCGAACGGGAGTTTGGAGGCTTTGATTCGGGGTTAGGAGGTTGAAACCTGTAGCTTAAAAATGATTTTTGGGCTTGAACAGTCGACTGGACTCATAGGTTCAGTCGACTGGATCATAGTTCTTGGGGTTCAGTCGACTTGACCTTGAGGGTCAGTCGACTGAATCATATTTTGGGCGTTCTAGGCTTTTCTAGTGTGTTTTTCAGTCGACTGGGGGTTGGGTCCAGTCGACTAAAGTTCTGGGCAGTGTGTTGATGGTTTTGTGGTTTGGTGGTTGGGTTTTGGGGTTCGGTTGATTGTATTGTGGTTTCGGGGTTTGTGTAGTGGTCTTGGGTGTTTGTTAGATGTCGTCCTTAGGTGACGTGCATAGTTAGATGTGGGTGTTGGTGCACGGTTAGGTGCTTGGTGTTTATTCACGTTGGGATTTGTGTTGGACGCTTGCGGTCGTCGTGGGTCGTGATGGTCGTATTGGGCGTGTTGGGGCCCGAGGGTCTTTTGGGAAAAAGAATGTTGGCCTTTAGGCTAGGCTTAGTTTTGTGGTAGGTTGTCCCGGTGTGTGTGGACGGGTCATTTGGGTAAACGGATGACGGAGCATGGCACATGATGTCGTGTCGAGTTATATGGCGGTGGTGTCATGATGTGAAGTTATATATGGCTATGTACGTTTATAACTTGTTGTGTGCATTTATAACTATTTATTTATGTACAGATTACGTAAGGGAGTTACGTGGTTTATGCTTTAAAACTCATAGTTTTATAGGCATGTATATGTAGGCTCTGAGGAGCGGATGTATGTGGTGCATGTTGCACGGGATGCATACGTGATGTGTATTGCACGGGTTGTGTGCGTTGCATGTGTTGCATGGGTTGCGTGCGTTGCATGGGTGGCATACGTTAGATGGGGTAGTGGTTCTTTGGTGAAAGCCCGAGAAGATCCTTGTGTTGTGTGTGTACGTGGGTGCTTAGGGCCTTCGGGTTGATCCCGTAAACTAAGTCAGTTGCCTCCGTAAATGGCGTTGTGTAGGTGTTCTGGACCTTCGGGCTGATCCCGTAAATTAAGCAGGTTGCCTCCGTTATTGGCGTTGTTGTCGTAACTCCGTATAAAACTTGTCATTACCGAGCAGGTCTTAAGTAGTGACTAGGGTAATTGGTAGAAGTCTATAGTTGTTACCTTTGTTTGTGTTTTTACTGCTTTCCCTTAACTGTGGCATAATATCTATTCGGATGATATACATAGTTTCAAGGATGGAATGTGATCTTAAGGACAGTGCGTGTGACTCTGAAGGACGGAGACGAGGTTCTAGAGAGATATGTGTTGGGTGTGTTGCTCATAATGTGTTGGGCGTAGTGCATGGATTGCATGAGTTAGCTTGTCGGGGCTTGTGAAAGTCGATTTAGGTATAGGTATTCGTGTGTTGCATATATATATCTGTTATCTTTGGGGCTTGTGCGAGCCGTGTTTTCAAATTATTTTAAGGCTTGAAAGAGTCTAAAATTACACCTTATTTTCCTAGCATGTTTAGCTTATATTGCACGTGATGTCTACTTTCTGCTAAGCTTTGGCTCACGGTGTGGGATTTAAAATATTTTTCAGGTACCAGTTACGCAGGTTGATCCGGGTTGCTGGAGGGGTGGAAGAGCTGTAGTCTTCCTTTTGCTAGTTTTGAACATGTATGCTATAACATGTTTTCCGGCGTTGGCGCCGTGTAATGTAAACTGTTTGACGATTATATACAATGCATGTATGGTTTAATTTGAGAGTGTATTCTCTGGTTGGGTGTTATCTTAGTTGTTTATGGGTGTTTCACGTGACCCAGAGTTTGGGGCGTAACACGAATGCTCCCTAAGGACCTGTTGACGCGGTAGAGTTACTACGTGTGCTAGTAGGCTCCATCGGTCAGTTGGTTGAGGCCGCTAGAGGTGAGACTATTAGAGAGAGAGTGTCTAAGTTGAGGGTGACGGTGGTGATGAGAGAGTTCAGGCGTCTTGACCCTTCGATCTTTACTAGGGATCGTGATCATCTTGTTGCACATAGTAGTTGGAATTGGTGACCTGGATCCTTGACACATTGCAGATAGCTGAAGACGAGTTACGGGTTTCTTTGGCCACCTATCAGTTGAGAGGTAATGTTCACGCATGGTGGAAATATGCCAGGAACACTATGGGGACACATGGGCAGCCTTTACGGGAGTTTTTCTAGGGAAATACTTCTCGACTTCGAAGAGGGACTTATACAAGGAGGAGTTCTACACTCTCACCCAGGGGGTGATGGATATCATGCAGTATGAGGCCAAGTTTATGTGCCTGTCCCGGTTTGCGCCACAGTTAGTGAGCACATATGAGTTGCGGTCAATGAGGTTTGAGCGAGGCTTGAGGCCGGCGATTAGGGAGCGTGTGGTAGCAATGGGACTTCGTGTGTTCATAGAACTGATGGAGGCAGCAGCGAGGGTTGAGAATTCTTTGACTGAGATTCGAGTTTCCAAGGAGGCCAGGATACCGCCGAGTGGAGTAGAGGCGTAGTCAGGTGGGGGCTCCAACAAGAGACAGAGGTCCTCTGGTCCTAGCTTTCATCCATCTGGACTACAGTAGTTTTCAGTACCAGCACCATCGGTGGCTTTGTCTAAGAGGCCGGAGCAGAGGGAGTTGATTTGTTATCGATGCAGGTAACCCGGGCATCGTGCAGCAGATTGCCTACAGCCAAAGCCAACCCAGAGTTTGGCACCAGTGCAGCCGCAGGGGAGGAAACCGCTAGCTTGTTACGAGTATGGCCAGTCGGGACATATTCGCAGGAACTGTCCTCAGGGTGGCAGTGCACCGAGCAGGGAAGGCACACCAGTGGATTCGTGTGTGCTGGGTCCGTCAGAGTACCGACAGTAGCATCTCGCAGTTCATATTTCCCAGGTGATAGATATGGGACCTTAAGTTCAGTCGGTATGACAGTCGACAGCGCCAGGTTCTGGTGGACAGCGCAGTCTGACGCCGAGCAGAGCGTATTCTCTCATAGCTCCTAGTTCTTTGAGGGCACCGACCATGCCTGATGATGCAGCTATACCTCCAGTGAGCAGAGGTACTTTCTGGGTGTACAAATTTTGAGCCAGTGTTCTTACTAACGTAGGAACATTGCTTTTTCCTTGTTGCATCTGTTTGGGAATTAGTGATGAATTCCGTGGGTGGTGTGCTGTGTTGAGGTAGTGGTTAGTGAGGATGTGAGGTTGGGGTGAGTTGCAAATCCCGTGTCTACGAGATAGTTGGCCGTTGTTTAGGATGCCTGACCTTGTTTGACTATATCATAGGATCGATTTGGCCGACCATCTCTTATGTTTGTGTTGATTACGATCGACGCGGTTGTTTTCTTTCGACCTTATGGTGAATTTTGGGGACGAAATTCCTTTAAGGGTGTAGAGTTGTGAGACCCTGACCCATTTTCTTTTTTCGACGCATGTTTAACGTTTTCGTCGCAGCATGTTTATATGCGTTTTGATGCATGATTAGGCTTAGATATGCAAAGGGTTGGTTTCCAGGGCTGTTGGGTCTTGCGGTGTAAATTTAAAAAAAAAAGATATTTTGGTGACCTATAAATAGCGTTAGATATTTTTAAAACTTACAAGCTAAGTTTCCTCAATTTCTCTCTAACTTCTCGGGGGCCTGGGGCTCGGTTTTCAACGATCTAACAGCGAATCCTTGTTAATGGCACAGTGGGCTACTCGGTCATCCGGACAAAATTTTATTCTGACGAAGTTCGGTTTTGCTCGTGGATCAAGGAATCGAGTTTTTAACTCAACGAGGGAGGATCCTAGACTTTCATGTCATATAAGGGTGCTACGTGTAATCATGCGTGTTTTTACCGGTTAAAAATGCATGAAAATCATTTTGTGTAACGGGGTTTTGGTTTAAAATCGTCTTTAGTCAATTTTTGGTTGGATGAAATCGGATTTTGAGTGTTTCTTGTTGAGGTCTCATGGCGGCTTTGGGCATGTGTATGTCTGAGGAAGTTGAAAGAGAGTTTGGTTGCTTCGACTTTGAGTTTGGATGGTTGTTGGATGGTTGTAGGGTGGTTGTAGGCTTCTTTTTTTGCCAAACGGTCAGCTTCTAGCGCAGTACTACTTGAGAGACCCCTCAAGAGGTCTAGAGGGCAGTCTTGGGATGCTCTCGGGTTGTTGACCGCTGGACAAACCGCTCGAGCGATCTAGCCCGCGGTTTGTTTTTCACTAGTTGAAAATTTATTTTTAAAATCGATGTATCTCCCTCATTCGAAATCGGAATGGGATCATGTTTATGCTCAAATTGAAGCTCCAAAAGTCTTCTTTCCAATGAAACCACTTTCACATTAAAATTCCTTTTGTAGAAAACGTTATGATCAAAATAGTGAGGATATGTCGAAATTTCTAAACCATTTTTCATCCGTTTTTGGCCGAATGTTTGGGAAAAGCTTATTTTTCATCCCTGTTGCCCCTTTTTATCAAATTTCTTGTTCCTTGGGATGTTTTTGTTGTTTGGTGGTTGTGTTTTGGGTTTCCAATTGGTCTTCAATGGTATTCAGTTGATTTATATATGGGATTAGTCGACTAAAATACTATTGGATTCTTTTTAGGTTCTTTTGGCCGTGCTGTGGCTTCAGAGGTCGTGTCGTGGCCTCAAATGTTTGTGTAGGTGTCGTCCTCGGGGATGACGTGTAAGGTTAGATGCGGATGTAGGTGCTGCTGAGGTGCGTGGTGTTTGTTCTTCGTTGGGTGCGAGGCGTGTTTGGGCTCGTGGTTCTTTTTGGGAAAAGGTGTTGGTTTGTGAAATTGGGGTCTTATGGCTTTTGAGTTGGCCTTCGGGTTAGGCTTGGTTTTGTGGGTTGTTGGTTGACCATGTGAGTGGATGTTGGGTTATGTGACGGGTGGCGTCGTGATGTGAAGGTTATACGTGGCTTTATGCATTCATAATTCTAGTTTTATTTATGCATGTTATAAGACGGAAATGTGGTATTATATGATTTTGAAACATAAGAAGAAAATGTGGTATTATATGATTTTGAAACATAAAATGGAAATCTGGTCTTATGTGATTTTAAAACCTAAGACGGAAATGTGGTCTTATGGGATTTTGTAATGTGGGACGAAAATGTGGTCTGATGAAAGTTATCCCTGGCTGACGATGGATGGAAATGTGGTTCAATGAATGTTAGCCTTGGCTAACGGTGGACAGAAACGAGGTCCAATATATGTTAACCCTAGTTAATGATGCACTTGTGTGCGAGTATCTAAAGGACACAAAAGTGGTCCTAATGATGCACTTGCGTGTGTTGCATGTGGTGCGTTGAGCGAATTGCATCGATTGCATGAGTCATCTTCAGTTGTTGAGCTGTTGTCGGGTCATGTGAGTCGATTTAGATATATATACATGTGCTACATACATATACCTATTCTCTTTGAGGCTCGTTCGAGTCGTGTTATCAAACCTTTTTCAAATTGTTTTACTGGCTCTGGTTAGTCGTGATCTAAAATCGTTTTGAAACTTTTTTAAGACTAGAAAGAGTGTCAAAAACTGCACCTCATTTTCCTAGCATATTTACCTTATACTGCATGGTTGTCTAGTTTCTACTGAGCCTTGGCTCACGGTGTAGGATTTGAAATGATTTTTAGGTATTGGTCACGCATGTTGATCCGAAGGTGCCGAAGGGGCGAAAGATCTGTAGTCTTCTTTTTTGCTCGTTTTGAACATGTATGCTGTAACATGTTTTCCCAGTGTTGGAACTATGTAATGTAAGCCTTTTGGCGATTATATATAATGTATGTATATTTTATATTAAGAGTGTATTCTCGGGTTGGGTGCTATGTTTGGTTGCTTGTGGGCGTTTCACGTGGCCTGGAGCTTGGGGCGTGACATCCACACCTTTAGAAAGTTTGGTCTCCCAAACATAGCTTAGATTTCTATAGGGTGATTTTACTAAATTTCTATTTGTAGCCATTGTCTTAGAAATTCGTACATGTGGCATTGTTTTCTTTATTTTGTGGATCTCCAGGTGTTAATGGGTAAAGGTGTCTTTGTCTCCGATTGTTATGCTGATTCACATCTCGAATCCTTGGTCTCGAGATTTGATTTCTAACTTCATTTCTTGTTGTTACTCCGTCTTCCTTTACAATTTTTGGACAATTTTTCTTGTAGTGGTCTTCTGATCCGCATCTCCAACACCTATTTGTCAAATTTCAACACATCTTGGTATGTCTATTCGCACAAATGTCGCATGGATTAGCTTGCTTATTCTGACCATCCTCTTAACTTATTGTACTAGAATTGGATCTCTTCTTCATCCTTTCATCAAATTTCTCAATATCCGAGACCCATGGTTTTCAAATCTCAAGAATTCTCTGATATTCTTCTTCTTCTTCTTCTTTTTCTTCTTCTTCTTCTTCTTCTTCTTATTCTACTTAAAGCGCCCAGTCAATTACCTCCGAATATATCGATAATCTCATGGGTCTTACGATTCTTCGAATTTTTGGCTTCAATCCATCTTTGAATTTTCTTGCTTTCATATTCTCTGTTGAAACCATTTGAGGCGCGTATTTGGCAAGATCTGTGAATTTAGCTTCCTAGTCAGCTACGGTCATTGATTCTTTTTATTTGAGTTGTTGAAACTCTGTACTCTTAGCATCTATAAGTGACTGAAGAATGTACTTTTCTCTAAAAACCTGTAAGAACCTTTCCTAGGTCATCCCGGCCTCTACTTCTTCCTTCATCGTCCACCATCGATGTGCTTCCTTTTCTAGTTGGTAGGCTACTAATCCAACTTTCTACCATTCACTACATTCTAATACTTTGAAAATTTTATTGAGGGTTGTTATCAAGGCATTCGGTTTAATTGGATCCAGTTCGCCCTTAAAGGTTGGAGGTTTGAGTTTTAGGAACTCTTTAATGTTTGATCTTATTGTGCATGGCTGTTCTGGGATTTGTTGACGTGGGTCGTTATTCTGTTGTTGGTTTTTAAGGTTTTCACCTCCTAACTGTTGGTTTCTTGGCTGAGGATTGTCATGTCTTGCTTTATGTTGTGGAGGTACAAATTTTTGTGAGAGGTGCATCTGAACTATTTCAGCTAACTCTGCCACACTTTGCTGAAGTTGTTTTAAACGCTTGTTCATATTGATTGTAGCTCGATTTTGCGTACTGCCACGAGTAGGAACAATAACTTAACCTACAAAAGGCCATTACTAGGGTTGTTTACTAAAATTATCAATGCTAACTATCGGATCAAGAAGATTGTTATTAACATAAACACATAAAAGGTTTACCACACATAACATAAAGAATCACCATACAACTCGATTAATTCTCCCAAACTTCCCATTAGAAAACAATGGTGATCAAGCGTTCTTTGAATCGAAATTTCAAGAATAATTGCTCGATTGTTATAAAACACAGTAAGGCATTTTCAAAAATCTATTCGTATAACGTACATATAGAACGATTGTAAGATAGCTAGTTCAACTAAGTGTTTAACTATCCCTAGGATATACAAACTCCTATAATCTCATGTTCTACTTCTTTCGAACTTAAGACACAAAGGTTATATAAGTCGGGGGCATCTATTGTGTATGTAATCCTGTGGCTCTAGGTTTTTAAGAAAATTTAAAAACTAAAACTCTGATACCATCTCTATCACGACCCATTTTATAATAGCATTCGTGACCGGTTAGTGAGTTAAAATTCACCCGATGCCTATTTTTTTTCCCAATAGTTCAAGGATTTTCAACAGGAAAACATTATTTAAAAAAAGATTTTGCTAAAGCAGGAATTAATAAACATACCAAGTGCCAAAACTAGTGCCATGAAATATGTTATGGTTATACATAATACAACATTTACATTCGAAGCATGATTGGGTACACAACACAAAAAGAGATAGTTTTCTCTTTTCGGGTTATCCAGAACTCACTTTATCCTGAAATAACACAACATCAACTTCATAATCACAAAGTTTGTGTGAGTTCATATATATCGAGATTACATGTTTGTCATGGAATATCAACGTTGTAGTACAAAAACATCTCATAGGCTATTTTGTCAAAAGTAATAACATTCATTTTTTAAAAATAGGTTACAAACATTAAGCCTTAACAGGTTCTCATAAACAGGTTACGGGTATTAAGCCCTAACAGGTTTTCATTAACATTATACCTTAAATACGATGATAAGCTCATGGCTATGCTAGAATTACTTCGGGAGCGACCCTACAACCCTTTTTGTTATAATATCATAACCAACAATCACTTGACCGCGATCCCATCCTTATACACCTCGTTGTTTAATACGCTAGCCACTGGGCTAGCACCATTCAAGCTATTATCGTTTATATAATTTTAAAATAGTCTTAAACATGATACTGATATTTTCTCAAAACGGAGATAACCACACTTTCCATAGATATATTCATGACAGGAAAATTGTATAGAAATCATCATATTATGCGAATATATGAGAGGTTGCATTCAAACCAATACAAAAAACATAAGTAACAAAGATATATAAAGCTCACCTAGTTTTAGTAGGTATTCAATTAATCTTGTCCCGAAACACCCAACCACAGATAATAAAGGAACAACACTTAGTTACGATTTTATATCATTATAAGAGAGTTTAGCTAATACATATTTTAACAATATTTTTCATGTTTAGGAAGAACTTATAATTTAACATGGTCTTTTCAATTTAATCAATAGCTCATAACATGTAAAATATTAACTTTAGCCAAAGTTTGTGAATTTTGATAAGAAAATTTTATATTTTCATTTATTCTATTTTTCCCTCAGAAAATCTTATTCTAAATAACTCTAAAAATTGATTTTACTTAAATGAAAGTTTAAAAAAAGGGAGGTTTAAATCAAATTTTTGTTATGACTTGACTTAAAACGTAAATCTTAAAAATTTTAATATGAGAAAATTTGTTTATTTTATTTTCCCTAGTTTAGTCTTTAAATGAACAAATTTCTTTAAAAAGAAGATTTTTAAGATAGAATTTCTTTTAATTTCTTAATGTTTAAATTAAAGTTTCTTATTCTTTAAATGAAAAACTTCTTATTTTAACACTCTATAATGAAATAAATTTTCTTCAATTTTTTAAAACTCTTTATACTTTGTTTCTAACCCTTTTTATTAAAATAAGTCAAAACCTCAAAAAATGGAAAACAACAAAGAATTCAATTAGACACGTAGAGCCTCCTCAACCCAAACTCACGAAACACACACATACAGTGGCAACCAAATCACAACAAATCGTGGGAATGGGTGACTGGTGGATAGCCCATGACGGTGGTGCTTGGTTTTTCGAGTGATGGTGTGTGCGGCAGTGACGTGGTGGCGTGGTGAGGTGGTGGTGATGCATTGTCGAGAGGGTGAGAGAGATATACAATGAGGGAGAGAGAGAGAGAGAGATGACTGTTGGGTCGACAAAGGGCGGCGTCGGCGACAAGAGGTGGCGTGGTGGCGCAGTGGTTCTGAGGTTCGGTTCATTTTTATTTTGTAATATTTTATCGACGTATTATAAATTGCATTTTGTTGCAATAAATTGGTTTATTTCTATATGATGTATGCATGTTGAGACCAATCGATCGGTCTGTTGGGGTTAAGTGCGCGTGGGGTAGATCAAAACATTAGTTTTTGGTCTTATGTTGCAAGCTTCTCTTCATTCTCTCTAGGAGATAACCTAAAATCCTAGCCTTCTCTCTAAATTTTTTCTTGCTCCGGGTGTGATTGTTGGCATTGCGAGAGTGGAACGGTATTGTACACACCGAGGGACTTGCATCCATCCGAATAGAATCTCGTTTCGGTTGTTGGAGGCAAAACTACAAAGATCATTATTTTTGCAAATGATTTTAAAAAAAAAATAAACTGGACGAGCAAACGCCGAAACGAGATCTAGATAAAACTTTTGATGTTGAACTATCCAAATAAAAACCTGTGTAACCAAAGTTAATTTAGAAGATTATCTTTTTTCAGTCAGATCTTCAACTACGTTTTTGATTCCGAGTTGAAACTCCCGTCAAACCTTTTACTATATTTCTTTATGTGATTCTTGAATGTAGTGTGAGATACAATCTATTAAGAACTCGTACCGGCAGAACCTGGACAACTTTAGTCTTAAAAAACAAGTTATGAAACTGGTTCAGCCTACCCGCATATTTATAGGGCTATAGCAGGGACCTGTGGAGTAATTATAAGTAAAACTTTTAGTGGAACACATACACCCTTCAACAGTTTCCGCAATTAAGAAAACCTCATAACGGTATTTGTAATTATGAAATTCTTGCAGCGGTTTTTGCAATTTTCATAAAATACTGAATTACAGTTCACACCACTAAAGAACTATAATTGCACTCTTACCCATAATCTCAAGACCTTCCTACATTGAGCTCCTGCTATTAAGTGCTTAACATTTCTTCCTATATTAAGATTTTCGATACCTGCTAATTAAATTTAATTACTGACAATTTAATTTAATTGACATCTTGAAATTCTTTAAGTCCTTCCACATAACTTATTTGATCGCCGGATAATCAAATCCACCTACAAGGTTTGGCCCGGTCAAAAGTTATAAGCTTCCTTAAGGGGGTATCGTCAATCTTGATCTTTCAGGACGTGGATTCCGTCAATAATTAATATTCACCATATAAATAATACCGCTATCCAACTCACCGAGAATATAGACTCATATAAGATCGCACTATCTAATAAATCAAAATAACAAATACTAAATATACGCAAATCAATAATTATTTCAGGATTAAGAGTATAACCACTATTCATAATAATCTTGGGATGTGAATTAATTTATATAGTCAGTAAAAAATTAGTTACCCCAAATGTCTCATTCAATACATACAAAGTGTACTGGCACAGAGAGTCTGAATAATAGACGATAATATTATTTGTTCTCCGTAATCAAGATAGACATACTAAAACTCTGTACCACAGTCGTACCGATGGTATGTCAATTTTCATCAAAATTGTGAACATAAAACTTATATTCTGTAAGAACCTAAATCTGATCTTATGTGTCCAAGTCGTACTCTACACACTAGATTAAATACTGTACAGAATATTGAACATCTGTGCATAACATTCAGGAAATAATATACATATATTGTACATAAAGATTCTCATAAAATAAAAAATTAATTTTATTAAAATAAAATTAAATACTAAAAATATAATTTTTAATATACCAATTTTAACAATGTCCCACTTATACTCAAAATCATGCTGCCATACTTCTGACCCCAAGCCCTCTACATGACTATCAAAAGTTTTAGCCGGTAAGCTCTTTGTAAAAAGATCTGCAAGGTTGTCTCCTGATACAATCTTAGTCACAACAACATTACCTCTCTATACAATTTCTTGTATCAGGTGATATTTACGCTCAATGTGCTTTTCTTTCTTGTGAACCCTAGGTTCCTTCGAGTTTGCAGCCGCTCTGTTATTATCACAATAAAGTGTAATAGTCGATTAAACTGAAGGTTCCACATTTACATCTAACAGAAAGTTTCTGAATGAAACGGCCTCCTAAGATACTTCAGAAGCTGCCACGTACTCGGTCTCCATGGTGGAATCAGCAACGCAAGACTACTTGATACTCCTCCAACTTATAGCTCCACCTCCTTAGGTAAACACATATCTTGAGGTAGACTTATGAAAATCCTTGTCATACTAGAAATCTGAGTCTGTGTACCCAAAAGGTACTAGATTGTCTGCCTGATAAATTAACATATAATCTTTAGTCTTTTTCAAGTACTTGATTAAATTCTTTACCGCAAGGCAATGCTTCTGACCTGGGTTAGACTAATATTTGCTAAATATTCCAACAGCAAAATAGGCGTTGGGTCTAGTGCAAAGCATAACATACATAGGGCTTTCTACTGCCGAAGCATTAGAAACTGTCTTCATCTTTTTTATCTCATTAGGTATCTTAGGACACTGATCCTTGGATAGAGTGATTCCATACCTAAAAGGAAGAAACCCTTTTCTTGGAATCCTAGACTCTAAAATGAGAATGGATATCATCGATATACTTTGCTTGTGATAAACCCAACATCCTTTGTTTCCAATCTCGCATAAGCTTGATTCCAACAATGTGACTGGGTTCTCTCAAATCCTTCATATCGAATTGCCCAGATAACCATATTTTAACCGTAAATAATGCCCTGACATCATTTTCAATGAACAAAATATCGTCTACATAAAGTACTAAAAAAATCACCACACTTTCGTCACACTTTCTGTACACACTAGACTCATTCAGACTCTAATCAAAATCATAAGACTTTATTACTTGATCAAACTGAGTATTCCAAGAGCTCGATGCCTACTTAAGTCTATAAATAGATCTCTTAAGCTTACACAACATATTCTTCTGGCCCTTTACAATGAATTCGTCTGGTTGTATCATATAGATACACTCGTCAAGACTTTCGTTAAGAAAAGCTGTCTTGACGTCTATTTGCAAGATTTCATAATTGAAATGTGCGATAATAGATAAGAGAATCTAGATAGACGTAGGCATGGCTACCAGTGAAAAAAAAATTTCATAATCGATTCATTCTTTCTGAGTGAATCCTTTTGCAACAAGCCAAGCTTTGAAGGTTTCAACCTTCCCGTCTGCTCCTCTCTTTCTGTTGTAAATTCACTTGCATCTAATGGGTTTTATCCCTTTTGGTGGTTTTACAAGTTTTTAGACCTTATTGGAATACATAGATTCTGTCTCTGAATTCATTTTCCTTTGCTAAAAATCTACATCTTTGTCTTGTAGTGCTTCATTGTAGTTATAGGGCTCAGTATCTAGTTCTGCCAAGATCATATCAAAAGACTCTCCTAAGAACATATACCGATCAGGTTGATGAAAAATCCTCCCACTACGACGAGGCATACCTGTGTCTATGTACTAGCAGTAAAAGTGTATGGACCTGGCTCTAAACCATAGGATTAGTGATGGTAAACCGATAGGATCTTAGGTCATAATAAGATTAAAATCTTAAACATGATCAAAACCTAAGAATCAAACCCCGATAATCAAAAATCCTAAAATAAAAAGAAAGCCCTCTAATCTCGAAAATCATTAAGTTACCCTAAGAACACTCACTTAAAACCCTAAAGAGCTAAGCTTAGAAATGAAACTCCGAGCCCCAAACCCTTCTTAAGAAATGCTGACATGGCATTGTAACCTTTCAAGCCCAACAATCTATATGTGTTGTCCTATTACAGCAAAACCCGACTCCCAAATCCAAAGAATGAGAAAATCAAACCCAAGCCCAAACATGAAAAGAAAATTATACTCAAAAGCCTAAACCCCGTGACTTCCAATAATAACACTTCGACCCCAAGTCTTTAAGAAAACTATAATTTTATCATAAGACACCAAAGTTCAGAGTAAGTTATTAATGCCATAAAAAGACACTTAAATCCTTATTCAGATTTCACCCAAGAGTTTCTAAAACTCTCAGTATCAACAATTACATACTAGTCCCCCACGTCTTTAAAATTTCACAAAAGTTTTTGAGATAGTTCTCACCTATAATTCTCTACAATCAACATTAATTAATATATAAATATATAGATACGCTAAATACATATATGACATGTGTGTGAAATCACCAGTAGTATGTGCTAACTTTATTATAATAAGATAAAAAACCATATCTCAAATCAAATTAAATAAAATTTTAATTTTCAAGAAAAGATAGTTATATTTTCAAGACTTACAACAAAATAATAAAATAGTATTAAATAATAATAATAATAATAGCAATTATAAAGTTTAAAATAGTAATAGTGTATAAAATATTAAATAATAATAATAATATAAAGTATTAAATCACAAAATCATACACAAGAGAATAATAA
>JAULJZ010039577.1:0-14611 GCA_032270985.1 Heliamphora pulchella
AATATATATTATTTTAAAAATTAATATTGTTTCAAACACTGTTTTGCATGTATCATTTTAAAAAATGTTATTGATTCATGTGTATCATTTTTAAAAATGAGTCAAATTCATGT
The DNA here is from genome assembly GCA_032270985.1 of Heliamphora pulchella. NCBI lineage: Eukaryota > Viridiplantae > Streptophyta > Magnoliopsida > Ericales > Sarraceniaceae > Heliamphora > Heliamphora pulchella. Next base: position 114 of record JAULJZ010039577.1, read on the forward strand.
GTATTATTTAATGAAACCTTAATTATATTATTTTGTTTATTTTGATATGTATGTAATGAAATAAAACGACAATTTGATTAAATCTTAATCTGTATCATTTAATAAAATCTTAATGTGTATTATTTTTTACTTTTTAATATGCATGTAACGAAATGAAGCGAACATTTGATAAAAACTTAGTGTGTGTCATTTTTTGCATTTTAGCAAATATGAAGCGGCTAAATGGTAGATAACGAAAAACGACAGAAAATAGATCAACAAAAATATTATCGTAAATGTTTCTATACATTCACCATATACATGAAATTGAAAAATGATCAAATTCTGGTGATCGATCGCACGTATAAAACAACGAAAATTAAGGAAATAAATTTTTTGAAATATTAGATATTATATAAATTATTCTATTTATATCCTCATACTATTATTAACAATCAAGGGTATAAAAGTCAAAAAAATCTAAAAAATTAAAAACAAGATCTAATGAGATATATAACTTTTAAAAAGAATTTATCTATAAACAAACTTTTAAAACGGGACTTATCCTTAATTTACGCTATAATTTTCTCTTATGCAATTTAACTAAAGGAGGTATGAGATAAATTATTTACTTTCTATCTTATTTAGTCAAATAAAAAAGAGAAAAAATATAAAACAAGTTTTGAAAAGCCAAAATAAAGGCGTATTTTGATTTTTTTTAACAGTTTCTTTATTTTTTTAATTATTGACCCAATATTGTTTACATTTGCTCAATAAATGTTATTTATAAGTTTATGTTTGGATTACCTAAAAAAAATCAATTTTTGGTAAAAAATAAAAGGTTTTAAGCTTATTGTTTGATATCTCTAGAAGTTTACTAATTTTTTCCTCAAACGTTTTCAAGAAAAAAGTTATACACATCTCAGACAATTTAATTTTTTATAATATAAAATAACTATAATACATTCTATAGAAAAATCAATTATACTTTCAAAAAAAATAAACCTTTCTATACTGTTATCTCAAAAATTAAAAAGTATTAGATATTTTAATGAAAAGTTGAAAAACAGAAACTGTTTAAAACAAATTATTACAAATAATTTAACTTTCTTATATAAAAATATTCAATAAAGCTATAATATTTATATTAATTTACCAAATAATGTGGTAAATTAGAAGTATTAAGGCTCTATTGTCAATCAGATTTTGACTTTTTAGTTAAAAATAAAAAAAAAAAAAGATAGTTCATTAATAAAAAAACAAAAAAATTCATATCAAAATACTATTTTATAAGAAAAACTTATTCAAACTTCCACTGTATTTTAAAAAACCCTCGCACCTATATTTAATAACTTATTTACTACTTATGTTAATTATATAATAATTATAATCAATTATATAGAAGAACAATACTGTCCAATTAGACAAAAAAATTAATTTTTTACCTTAATTAATTAATTTTAAAAAATAATTTATCAAATAACTTGCTTTAAACCTAATTTAACATTTTAACTAAATTTTTTAATGCTAGCTACTAATGCCATAAATTGTTTTACTATCATCAAATTAATATACAAAATTGACCTGCTATGTTATTATGATGCTGGCCCTATTTGGTCAATATTTTGATTATTTTGTTTATCTTTCTTAATTTGTTTATTTTTTTATTAAATTTTTTTATTTTTTTAAATTATCACAATAAAATAAATTAAAAAGTAAAAAAATTTAATTAAAAAATAATAAAAATTTACTAAAAATGAAAATAAATAATAGAAAATTTGATATATTAGTTTATTTCAGTTTTATTTTTAATTTTTTTATATTTTAATTAAAAAATATTTATTGAAATTATTTTGATAAAAAAAATTAAAAAATATAATAATTTAACTAAATGTTAATATTTTATTAAAAAATAAAATAAAATAAATAAGCAGTTATGACATCTGTATATTTATTCTTTACAGACCCGAGAAAGATCTAATTTGAGCAAATCGTATCAGGCATGTACCTGGGAATACACAATCCGTAGAGATTCGTTTGCGGTGGTAATATGGACGGTGTTGAATGAGAAGAGCCTCGGATATGGATCTCTCTGCAGCAACTTCATCTTCTTTGACATCGACCTCGTCGCCGTCGTCTTCAGCCACCTCTTGGTTCTCCGGCATTGTCCGCGGCCGTGCGGACCGGTCCAGAACCTCCAAAATGACAAACAACTCCGCCGCCTCCGCCTCCGCCTCCGCCTCCGCCGCCGGCGACAGCGTCTTCCCGATCAATCGGAAGAAGCAGTTTCAAGGAGTGATGTTCAAGTACGGTCCGAAGTCTATTCAGGTCCGAACGATTCCCTCTATGAATCTGTGATCAAAGTAGGTGTGGAAATTGGAATACACTGTGATTTCATTTGAATCGAGTTGATTCCGGCTCCGTTTCTTGTTCCCGGAGTATGGAAACACAATTTTCAATGGATTTGGAAAATACGATTGAAAGTTGTGTTTCCAGTAAGTGGATGCACTGAATTTCACCGTTGACAAATGATTGTGGTGGAAAATCCAGCACAGTTGTTCTTAAATACCAAGGATTTTTCTAATTTGTTGTAGAATGAAATCATACGAGGACCAAATTTCATATTCTACTTGCTCCAGAATGAGATGTATCAGTTGTTCATTAGGTGAGTAGGTATTCAAATCCTTTCGTCATTTGTCTGTGCAGCACAAGATGGTTGGACGGTTTTGGTTGAATTCGTGGTATTGAGAAACACCATTTGCTATGGTCTCTCACAGTACAAAAATGTGGGTTTCTTGCTAGTATAGCTTAATAGCCTACTTCCCTGGGGTGTGTTTGGCAAAACTACTCATAGTAGTTTTTAGCTTTCTGTTATTAATTTTAGTTATAAGGTATAATTTTTTCTAAATACCCACAACTTTTACTATAAGTTATAACTATTTTTTCTTTTATTTTAGTTACAAGTTATAATCTTTACTAAACACTCACCTCTTTTGCTTCAAGTTACAATCTATAAGCTACTAATTTCAACTTACATGGGCTTTTGGGTTAACTTTGCGTGCATATGTAGGAATCAGACACATCAAATATCTAGTTAAGGGTACGGAAACTCGTGAAAAGTGACATTTTTTTTAAAGAAAATATTCTAACCTATCTTGTGGGGATACATAGTGCCTGTTTGGGATTTCTAAAAAGTTTGATTTTTAAGAGGTATAGTTTTTTTAGAAAAAAGAAGAAGAAAAAAAAAAGATTATTTGAGATAATTTTTTTAGTAACTTCTTTGTTTTTTTTTGTTTTTTATTGAAATGTTTAAAATACCTTTTTTACTTTAAGTTATAGTGATTGGGATATTGGCACGGTTTTTTTATTTGTTTTTTGAAGAGAGTTGACTTTTTTAATTAGAAATATTATAGTTATTTTACTCTAAAAAAGTTAAGTGTGTTGGGAATGTATATAAGTTTTTTTTTTCTTGGAAAAAATAGTGAAATAAAAAATCTAGTGGCTTTTTAGAGAGGTCAAACAATGCAGGTTAAAAGATATTTTTTTTAAAAAAAAAAAAAAAAAAAACAGATTTCAAGAGAGCCCAAACAGGGCCATAGTGTCAAAAAGCCACTTTACTCATTTATGTTGCATATGCAACAAAATATACAATATTCTGTACAATTATATAAAAGGGTTAACAGAAAGTATCAAATACATATTTCATACCCTTATCTAGGCATCGAATATCTGACATGGGAACTTGATTTATTGTGAAGAGTCCATGTAACAAACCTACTTCATACTCTTTCCTAATGGAATTCTTGTATCTTCAGGTATGCTTATTTTCACGGGGAGCTTACATGTCACGGTTACAGTTATACATCTTTATATAGCAAGAACAACGAATTGAAATGATATGCCCACTTGAGGTCCTTATTTCATACCCACATCCCACATCCCACATCCCACATCCCACATCCCACATCCATACCTGAGTCCATATAAAATAATTTTGTGCTTGAGGTCAAACCTTATTTCAAGCATTCTTCAACAAAAGTGCTCTCATAGAATAATGTGATTTGGTGCCATATTTCATCTTGCATGAGTTAAAAAGTTAAAAGAATGTTTTCTGTTGATTTGTTAAATGTGATTTCTAAGGAGGTGAGATTGCTTGGCTACTCATTTAAAAGGTTAAAGTGCTTCATAATTAAAATAGTTTGCTCAGATAGCTATCTTTTGAATTACTCAAAGAGAAATTACCAAGTTTTTCACTTTATGATGTTAATTAGTTTTTGGCAACTGAAAATTACATTCATACTTGCACACAAGTTAATTTATTACCAAGTTTTTTTGTAAGCAGGTTTATTCTTGATGGTCAAATTAATCAGATAACCATGCCTGCGTAATGAACTTGTTTGACTGAATGTTTGAGGTTCATGTAAATATTGGTCTTAACCAATTACTATACAAGGTTGAGAAAAATGGTATTTTTCGTTAATCCCACCTCCTCCACCTTATGCAGTTCATGGAATGTTATTTTCTCCTTGCACCTTACCCACCATAGCCGTCAGCCTTCTACGAAACTTAGTTGTTTTCATTTGTGGTGCTATAATTTGCCGCTGAAGAAAATTATTGCCTTTTAAACTACTGGGCCTGATGGACATCTGTATAAAATCGTACATTTCATATTATATAAGAAGTTGAGGATTCTTTATTTACTTGAGCAATTCCTATATTGACGTTTCAAGTAATAAATAAATGGATTATTTCTATAAAACATTTTTTAAAGCAAAAATAACATGGGTTTTTTTTAATCACATTTTCCCAGTCGTCATACTTCGGGTTATGATGTCCATTTTCCCATATTTTCTCTGATGGTCATGTCATTCTTGTTCATTGTGCAGGTTGCCTTCAAAACAGGTGATTATAAACAACAAGTCATCTTTGTTGGTGGATTAACTGATGGATTTTTGGCTACTGAGTATGTCCAGTGTTGTAGGTTTCAAATAATGGATATCTTTTGTGCATTGAGCATGTGCTTGTGTTGTCACTCTTGGCTCCCTTTGGTGCTATTTTATTTCGTATTGAAAATAAATAAATAAATGCTATCTGTTGAGAGTTGAACAACGAGAGATCAATCAAAAAGAGACACCAATAATTCTAAGCAGTTGCAAACACCAAGAGACGAGAACTGAACCAGGAACCAATGCAGCATTGAAGCAAAAAAAGGAGTCGTGGACCCTCAAACAGCACAGAAACCCTCCAAAATCACCAAACTATCCCAAATTTGGCAAGAATAAGGAGTTTCGGCACCTGTAGAGGGGAGTTGGAGCATCAGAAAGCAAAAACAACAAGAGCCGAAGAAAATTGCACATCGGCGAGCCACGAACAGACAGTGCCGAGCTTCAAATCGACCAAAAATCGATCAATAATGGACCAAAATCACCAAACAACCATAGATCTAACATGAGAAGAGAGATTCGGCACCTATAGAATGAATCGCAACCACCAAGAACCAAAAACAAAACCGCGAAGCCTAGATCGAAAACCCTAGGGCTTGAAACTTGCAAAAACTTTGAAAAATCATGAAATATACCAATCTTCTCCAAAAAAATTAGGGAAAAATCATTGCAACAATCAGTGGATTGAGGCGAATCGAACCAGAGAAGCGGCGTTCGTTGCCGTCCGTGCAGTCGCTGACGTCATCGTACGGAATGTGACGCCAGCGAGTCATTTTTGTTGCGCGACTAAGGCTGAAGCTTTACAATGCTTTTAGGGTTAAATCGGAGATGCTTTGATACCAAGTTGAATAGTAAAAGTGGATTTAGGATTTGAAGAAGGAACATGGAGAGATAGAAAAGAAGAAAAGAAGAAAAGAGATGTGAAGAAAGAGTTTAGGGAGGTTAATTAGCATCCTTACTCACATATCATTTATATATTATTAGGTTAAAGATAAAGATAAGTACAAGAATTTTATTAAGAAAATAAAGTAAAAAATAGAAAAGAATGAAACTAATAAACTCTCAATACTATCATCATATGATAAGGGAAAAAACCATGAATTTCCTATGGTCATTGCAACACTATGCTATTTCTGTCTCTCTCACACATTCACAGTCAATGGGTATAAACTCTCCATAAAAAGTTCTTTACATGTAAGTCCCCAAGCAAAAGGGAAAAGTATCAAGTGGAAATAAGCTTATCTTAACTATTATTGGAAACACATATTTTTAACCATAGACCATTGAGCTTCTTTAAGGGTTTGTTTGGTTTTCTGGAGATAAATTGGCAGATATAGAATACTTCTAGATATACGGATAGATATGAAATACGAAAGATATAACTTCGGATATCTATTACTAAGTGCTTGTTTGGGATGGCTAAAAAGCTTAGCTTTTAAGAGATTTAGCTTTTTCAGAAAAATAGGAATAAAAAAAAGTTAGATTGCTTGGGATAATTTTTTGTAATAGCTTTTTTGCTTTTTATTGAAATGTCTAAATTGCCTTTACTTTTAGCTTTTAAGTTGCAATGTTTGGGATATTGGCACGGCTTCTTTTTGTTTTTGTAAGTATGGTTGATTATTTTATGTAAGGGTATTATAGTAATTTTGTTTGAAAAAAAGTTAGGGTGTTTGGGATATATATTGGCCTTTTTCCTTAGATTAAGATATGACAAAAAAGTTATTTAGATTTTTTTTTAAAAACCAAACAGTGTAGCTTAAAAATCGGCTTTTTCACAAAAAAAGCCAGCTTAAAAGCTAGCCCAAACAGGTCCTAAGGATTACCATCTACCTTGTTTCTTTGGAAGGGGATATGAATGGATATTATGTATAAATTTGTAAGTGCAGCAACAAAATATCATATTTGCCTTCAATGAAGAGAAAGCAGAGGTTGTGAAAATGCTAACCCAAAAAAATGTGAAATAAGATTGTGATCTTCCTAAAATTTTATTTCAAATAGATTTTTACTAACACATTGTGTTTTTACTAAAACAAAGTGTTATTCCATAATTCCATTTTCCCAATGAAAAACACATTCTTATGTGTTTTACTTTCAAAAAAGTTACAAGCATACAAACCCGTCAAAGTAGCAGTGACTTCCTCCAATTCGTGCGTTATGGGAAAAAAGCACATCACAAGTGTGTAGAGCTGTCAAGGCAAACTAAGTTTTTGTTCCAATCAATTGGAGTTGGCTATATAAATCCTTTTACGTTATTTTGCTTTGTTAAGAACTATATCTTCAGTTAGTTTCATTAAGTAGTATGGACACAGACACGCGACACGGACATGCCGACACGTTAATTTTTAAAAAATGCAGGACACGACACGTCTGAGACACGTTAAAATTTTATATTTTTATTTATTCATTATATGCCAAATATATAAATAATTTATTCACTGGTAATTAAAAATATACAACATATTACTAATAAAATTAAAAAATCTTATATTTCTTTTTATAAATATTCAAAAATATATTTAATGTGCATAATTTGCGTTTTGAAGAATGCAAAATATTGTTATTATGAAGAAATTCATCACATAGAATGTGTTCGGAGAGTTCAAGAAGTGCTATTGAAGTGCTCGTCAAGTTTAGAAAAAGTGTATGACATTATAAATTTAATTTATTAATTAAGACACGATTAAAAAATATAATACGAATTTAGGAGTGTTCGAAGAGTGTTCAGAGAGTGCCATATCTGACACGACACACTACCATCGTAGAAGTGTCCATGTTTCTTAGGTTTCAAGTGTGTAGAGCTATGCAAATAAAATTTAGATTGAATATTCTACACTTTGAAACAATACATTCAAGAATACGTGTAAAATAAAATTGTTGGAAAGAGAGTAAAAAAAAAAATTCATGTCCGAAGGCTTCGTTGTCTAGGCAAAAGCACATCACAAGTAATTTTCTTGGAAAAAAATCGCACAACGGAAGCTTCATTAAATGTCCAGTGGCTTCATTCATGTCCAGAGGCTTCATTGAAAGTCTTGGTGACTTGTAAGATTATTTGAAAATCGTTTCTCCAGCAGATCATAGATATTTTTATTTTTATTTTTATTTCCTTTAAATGGAGGTAGTACCTGATAAGTGGTATTTCGGTTTGGAGAGGTCTAGCATGATCTGAGAAGTGCTATTTCGGTTTGGAAATGCTATTCGTGCATTAGTGAATCAAGGCATATAGCGAACAGAATTCATGATAAAAGGTCTCGTATCGGAAGAGACGCAACATACAAGCTATTCGTAGAAGTGGTATATTCTTAGCTTTTGTGCGGGATGTAACCCCTATGCCACATAATGGCTATAGACCTTTTTTTTGTCATTATGAATCATTCCAATGACACAAATGATTAAGGGTAGATGTTTACTACCGATCCATTGTCGCTGAGTACCTGAGTGACTATTTTTCCCCTTGTTTTGATTGAGATATGAAGGGCCTTGATGTGTATTTTCTCACCACACCAAGACTTTTATCAAATACCCAATCCCCTCTGGTAGTCTGGTATAGCATGTCATGGGATATGCTTGCCATTTGGATTGTATATCTGAACTTTTGTGTTTAGCCAAACAATGGATTTATCGGACCCACTGGATATAATATCCAATCCTACATTTTCATGTCCCTCAAACAACCAGACCCTAAAAGGCTTTACTATGGAAAAGTTAATGTGAGAGTAGCCTTAAACTAATGCACTTGAACAATATAAATATCAATGGGCAGATAACATACAACACATTCTTATTGATGTTTGGTGATGGCATGAGAACCAATGAATTATTTAATGTTAATTGCTTTTGAAAATTTGGTGTAGAGTACAACATTTGGCAAGTTGTTGTTGTTGTCTTCTTCTTCTTCTTCTTCTCTTCACAAAAATAAATCATTATTATTATCATTATTATTATTATTATTGAGGCTAATGTTGTCACATTGTAATGTTGGACTATTTCATCTATAATAATTTAGTTCCTTGCTTCTACCTAAATATTTAGGCATTTTGAAATATTGCTGGATAGTCTTGAGGCCATCCAGAGTCGAGGTCTTAATGTTTTTTGTAGTAGTAAGCGGCGAATCTTGGAATTGTCCAGTACCTACAAAAAAAGTCTTGGAAATTATTGAAGATGCCTACTATGTAAGTAAATTCTACATCTATTGTAAGATCACACGGGTTATGACTTATGCACTTATCCACACCAGTAAATATAAGTGAACTGCTCTTAGAAAAACAAATTTGAATCATGGCATTGCTGTTAGGCAGTTGTTCTTTGCCGCATCGTAGAAAGGAACTTATTCATGTGTACCTTCACCTCCATCCATAGGAAGATAGATTGCCAATTTTGGGGTTTGAAGGAGATTTATTTTCTTCTGCAGATACTTGGAACCTCTGGCAATTGCTTTGGAAAAAGAGAAATGGTCTCTTGTTCAGTTTCTGCTCTCATCTTCTTATAGTGGATATGGCATCTCAAGCTTGAAACAAGTAACTTCTCATTTCCCTTTCTAATTTCTTTAATGTCTAGCATGCCAAGTCTATCATTGCTTGGTTATTATTTGGGTGGTGTCATTCTCTCTGTCTGATCTTATGACTTCTTTCTGAGTGTGAATTATATTTGTCTAAGCTTCTAAGCCAACGTGGTTAGGTAGTTTTATAAATCTCCGTGTTCTTGTCTTGTATCTTGTGAGAATGTACCGTGGTTATTCCTTTTAGAAGTTTATTGTCTTGCGCTGATGTGAAAGTCCATGTTATGCCTGTTCTCCGAGAATCAACTGGATGTATAGAGTTTCCCATTCTGATGCTCTCTTCGTGAATTTCATGCATTGCCTGTGTGCAAACCCTTCAGCAAGAAAGAATTATATAATTGGACATTCCACATATTCTTTTCTTCCTTTGTATTCTTTATCGTTGATAACTTTGATATGCTAAAAACTTCTGAAGTCTTCTATTTTCTGTCAATAGGGATTCGGGAGTAAGATTCTTGCAACTAAAGATGTCTTAAACTCACTACTGAGTGGTCACTCTTCTTTCTGCATAATAGATGGCATTTACATGGAATTTTCATTTAATTTGGTGAACAATCACCTGTATAACAAACTTTGATAGTAAGTTTCTTCTTAATTCCGGTGGCAATTAAATGAATCACTTTTTTTGGTTATTAATATCTGGACATCCTAGAGGGGTTCCAATTTGATACAAGTGAAGGTCCCTCTTCCAGGGCCAGATGGATTACGACCCACCTGCTGTATAAATTATGTACACCTGTCCATCTTTGCTTGCAACCACAAACTTCTTTTCAAAAATCACGCCAGAGGAAATATTGACAATATCTTATGTATCATGATACGTTGGGCATTTCATAGTTACTAATCATTAGGAATTCTGACATCTTTGTACAACCTCGGGCAGTTCGAAACCATTTGGTCTATCTCTATGGACATCAGAATCCTCTCTGGTTGAGCTAATTTCAGATCATCGATGAGGTGTTCCATGTTCGGGCCTGCTATTGAGTTAAACATAGAATAGGTTGATCTTGCCACGAATTGGTCCTTGGATATCAATTGTTATGGGATTCTTAGCAGTTGCCGAATTATATCTGTTCACTGTTTTGTTAGGTAACCACAGGAAGTTGCTACTTTCTGTTCCAACTCCCAGACTATTAAGAGGATGGAGGTTCTTCTTGCCTTTTTGGATTTCCACATGGAGCTTTTCTTTAGCGATGGACTGCTCTAAGAATGCTTTTCTGGGGTTATAGAATTTACTTCTGATGTGCATGAAAGGAAATATTTCTAGTTCATTCCTCCCAACTCCCCTGCCCTCCCCGCCGGTGAACTATGCCCTTAGTCCAGGAATGGGAAGTGTGCCATCCATTTGAGTCCCTTAGGCCAGGCACCATGTTCTCATATGGGTACCTGAGATTTCCATATCTCCAAAGGCAATAGAAGCTTTTATAGATCACAATAAGCTCCACAATTAGCTATCTTTAGCTTCTCAATGGTATCCCAGTCAAGTGTAATTCACTTATAGTTGTGCTATGAATTATGGACGATGGAAATAATATAGTTACTAATTGTTTTAAAGCTGAGTTATGCGGATAGTAAAGGAGACAAAAGCTCAATTTTTTAATTTTATTAATTATGGTATTTTATTATTTTATCTTCAGTTCCTTCTAGTATTAGGTTTCTTTTTTTATTTATTATTATTATTTCCTTATAGAATTAGGTTTCTTTAATAATTAGATATTAAGATAAGTATTAGTTAGAATATTTTTGGTATGATTGTTATCCGTTGTGTTAGATTATTAGCTTATAAATAACGCATATTTGACATTGTAATTGGCTAAGTTTATTAATGAGAATTTGAGCTATAGGCTTCTGGTCTCGTGTTAGGTTTTGACTCTTTTGCTTTATTTTTCTTCCATCTCTTGTCGCTCCACGTCCTTCATCATTTTGGTATCAGAGGTAAGACTTGGAAATCCATTCTCTCTTCATTACTTTCTCCATTGTGCCACCAACAGTCGCACCACCAGAGTCACTAAAAAAAAACAAACCAAAACCACTGTGACGCCAATTGCAGTCATTGCCGCCTCAACCACTGACCATCGCTGCAACCATCCATCACACCGATATCTCCTTCTAGCATCGCCTTCCTCGCCTCTTCTTGTCTCTCTTCCCATAGTTGATCAACCTCATTCAATCAAACCCCAAAATCACCCCTTTGATCGAATCCCCTCCTTTTGGCAACCTTTGTCTCCTCCTTCACTGACAGCCTGGTTCTCTCTCTTTCTTCCATCCTCTTCTGCGAACCCTAGATGTCTCCCTCCCTTCTCAGTTGCCTATAGAGGCGAGGAAGAAGACGATATGGGAAAACCCGACCCGGAATCAGCCCATCTTTCTTTAATAACCTGAAACTAACATAAAAACAACCATACACTTGTTTGAATAACCCAACTAAGACTCAAACCCATACTTAGCAACAACCCAGAACCTCAACCCAATTTGTTCCCTCATTACCACCCTTCTTCTCCTCCAAACCCAGACCACATCTTCTCAACCCAACCTTAGCTCACTTGCCCTTCTTTCTTCTCCACCAAACCCAGACCACACCGTCTGAGCCCAACCTATACCTTAGCTCGCTTAAATCCAGCCCAACTACACAAAAAAGACTAGCCCATTAGCCTGCCCAATAGTAGCTACCAATGCAGCAAAAAAGGAAAAGAAAGAAAGAACAAAAATACGTAAGCCCTTTCGTAATCCCACCCACACTCTGCAAACTAACCAACCTTGCCTGAAACCCAACAATTGTCCATTGCCAAAAAAGCCATCAGTCAAAAAAAGGTAGACAAAAAAACGAACTAACCAAAAAAAAAAAAATGCTCTAGCCCCAACAATGGTTACCAATGCAAAGGTGAACTCCAAATTTGAGGCTTTACATCATGATTTACAAGAGATGATTGAAGAACAAGGGCAGATGATAGATGGTATGGCACACATTTAAGCTATATTAAATAAATTGGCCGCCATCTTTTTGAAAGATAACAATGTTACAATTAGTGAAATTTTAGGTGCTCTTCCACCACAATTTTTTGAGCACCAATGCATGATAGAGTTTCTATCTTCATCTCAAGAGATCAGTGATTCTATTCCTCTCCCACCAAGACATTCCTTTGCAGAAAACAGTTTCATCAAATAAAGAATCTCTTGAACATAAAGATGTGCTCAACATATCCTAGCTTATTGATTGCCCACCAACAAAAGATTTCATCAAAGCAGAACAAATCGATTTTTTTGGTGTTGAAGATTTTATTTGGGTTGTCAAATCAAATTTTGTGGACCTTGTTAATAATCTCAAGATCAAGATTAGATGGAATGAGACAAAACTAATGCGACTCACCTATTTCAAATACTTAATTATTTGGCATGACATAGTTCAGTATGTCAAGAGGAACTCAAATTTGAGCTCTTTTTCTCAATGGAGGAGAATGGTGTGGACCATAAATAAGACAAAGACCCAATTCTTGAATTTTATAGATTATAGCATTTTATTATTTTATATTTAGTTTTCTTATTGTATTAGTTTTCTTTTTTTATTAGTTTCCTTATAGTATTAGGTTTATTTAATTATTAGATATTAAGATAAATATTAGTTAGAATATTTGTGGTATGATTGTTATTTGTTATGGTAGATTCTTTGCCTGTAAATAAAGCATTTGACATTGTAATCTACATATTTTATTATCGAGAATTTGACTTATACATTGTGGCCTTGTGTTAAGGTTTCAATCCTTTTGTGCTACCTTCCTGTCATCTCTTGTTTCTCCACGTCTTGCATCACTGATTTTCCTTTTAGTGATCAATTTTTTGGTTTTTGAATTCTAACCAGGTGAGTGGTTATGGAGGACCTTCACTAGGACAACTGGTCTCTTTACTCGTCCTTTGGTGAATCGATGTTCTACAACATAACATATAAAGCTTGACCTGTTATCTTAACCAATCAAAAAGGGATCTACAGCATAGCAAAAAATGCAGAAAAGGATCCAAGGAAGATCTTATGTTCTGCTTCGTTAATACATGGGCTTATTAGCAATGTTGGGATGAGAGTTGCCGTGGGACGATCCAGATATATTTAGTTTTCTTTTTTATTATAAAAAGATTCCATTTTGGTAATTGCAAATGAAAAAAATAAGATGAGTTAAATGCTCTATGCGTAATAGAAATAAATGTCATGAGAGGAAATATCTTGTCAAGTTCCAGTTTGATGTTGAAAAACCTTATTATATTATTTCCCTATTTCAAAGAACCAATGACCAAAATTTATGCATGATGACGTGCCGTATGCAAGATGAAGGTTTTTTTAGAAGAAGAATAATAATTCTTATTAAATTTCAAAAGAGACGATTATAGGATAAATAGTAGAAGAAGACCCCCAAATCAGGAAGACCACAAAATTAGCAAATCAAATCAACATATTTGATTTGATTTATTCCCTAGAAATCAAATCAGATTTGATTTGATTTGATTTATTCCTTAGAAATCAAATCTGATTTATTCCAGCAGATTTGATTTGATTTATTCCCTAAAAATTAAATTAGATTTATTCCCTAGAAATCCGACACCCTCCTTAAGTTGGAGCGTAAATATCTATCATGCGCAACCTGCTTACAAAGAGCTCAAAATTAGGTCTGAAAAGTCATTTGGTGAAGATATCGGCTATTTGTTGAGCAGTAGGAACAAAAGGCATGCAAACAGTTCCACTATCAATCTTCTCTTTTATAAAGTGCCTATCAATCTCTATATGCTTCGTGCGATTATGTTGTACTAGATTTTGAGCAATACTTATTGCAGTTTTGTTGTCATAATACAACTTCATTGACATGTTCACGGGCACCCGCAACTCTTCAAGAATTCTCGTCAGCCATAGTATCTCACAAACTCCGTTAGCCATCGCCCTATATTCTGCCTCGACACTGTTCCTTGCAATCACATTCTGTTTCTTGCTTCGCCATGTGACCATATTTCCCCAGACATAAGTACAATATCCTGACGTG
>JAULJZ010039598.1:0-14610 GCA_032270985.1 Heliamphora pulchella
AATGTTTCTCATTAATATGCCAGGGATCAAGAATAAAAAACCTAAAAAGCATGGCTTTTCAGTATACATTCCTAACAAGAGGAGTTTCACCACATACCAGGCGATCGACGCTCAGCCCATACCGTACCTCTGCAACTAATAACAATCGAGTCGCACATAACCAAACCCAAACCACGGTCTCGCCGCCTCCAAGGGTGTACAGGTTATAAAGAAAGAAAACATGAAACACGACAACCTAAGGTCTATCTATCATGTTATCTCTAACACATGCCACATAATCATGCTAACACATAGCCAAAAAGATTATGCAGGCACAACACCGATACCGAGGAGAACCGACAAGAATGACGCGCCATTTTAGATAACCCACTTGATTCTTTGCTCGAAATCACGTCCGCAAAATGCGTTTCTAACTTGGCTCCCAAGTTTTTTAATCCAAACACAAGACGAATCAATCCTAAGGTCCAACCACCATACTCACATATACACAACGTCAACATGCAACCAAGCACACACACATCCTCACAAGGTGATGCACCCTTTTCCCATGGCTCATAGGTATTCGAACCCAGAGCTCTGATACTAAGTTGTCACGGCCCAAACACTAGGGTCACGCAAAAGCCCACCAAAAACCATTTGTGAAAATAAGATTTGCAGTTGGAAAACCATCAACTCAAAAATATACAACATTTGGATAAAAATTCCCCATAGTTTAGCTCTCATAGACAAAAATCATGCAAACTCATACATGAATAAATATATAGCCGAAAGGCATATAAAATTAGCCTTCAAAAATAGGCATCACATGTATAAGTACATGTCAAAACAGGAAACTACTGCGAGTCCTCCATCACCTCAAGCATCTAGGTCAACTCCACGTGTCCACCTGAAAATGGTTTTACAGCAAAATTTCACACTATGAGCTGAAGCCCAAAAGGAAAAGACAATAAAGCTATAAGCAGGCAATATGCAATCATATGGTGGGAGCTAACTCGACCACGAAAGTCAAAAAGATTTTTCTCTCAAAAACCACAAGTTTTCCACCAAGCCAACATGGGCCTCAAAAACGGTTTTATCTCATAAAATCCACATTTTCATCCTTCAAACTATGCATATCATCCTAACAGATATCATGCCACAGTTAAGGAAAAGCTGTAATAAAATAGTAATAAAAAACATTATACCCTCGCGGAATGTACCATCGCAAAAAAGATGAATATGATCTTATGTACCGACTCTATCACTAGGAGACAGAGGTAGCAACTATAGACCCCTGTCCAGTATCTAATCCACATACATCATGGAACCGGTTAGATACACACAGGTTCTATACTGAGCACCACGACGTAACCACTCAATTTACGGGTCATGACCCCGAGGGAGCTGAGCACCCATCCGTCTCAATTTACGGGGACTAACCCGAAGGACTTGAGTACCTACTCTGCACACGTTTCTTGACTTTCATAGAAGGCAACTCGTGCCACATCCATGTCATCCCAGTACATCTAGATAATCATTAAAAAACCGAACCGTAGCTCAACTACGAAAATATTTCACAAATATACATTATACATATATATACAGATCCATCCATCAACATGGAGATCAACAAAACATTTTCAATAAGTTTTCCAGAAAAATAGTTATACAACTATAAACACGAGATCTAATCCATGAGCCATGGAGATCAAATAAAATATTTTCAAAATATTTTTCCCCGTTTCCAATAAAACGTTCAAAATCTGAGACTCAACCCCGAGAGTTAGCTCCAAATCTCCAAAACACAGTGTTGAGATTTTTCACAAAATCGTCCTTTTTCACCGTTTTCAAGAACACCCTTTGAAAATCATCCAACCACAAGTCATATCATGTAATAAAACAAGAAAAGCGTAAAACATGCTTTTTATCCGAAGCAAGGTTTAAACACAACACATGATATATAAGCATTTTAACCGGGAAAAAAGCATACAACTGAATGTAGTGTAACTGGCCAACCGTTACTATCACGTCCCGACACCCAGGTCACGTGAAACACCCCCAAATAAACTCTCAAAGAACATGAGACTTGATCAAAAGGGCTCACAAGGATGAAAAATAACCTTTTCCCAAACTTTTAGCCAAAAGCGAATGAAAAACGGTTTGAAAATCTTGACACACCTTTACTCTTTTGGTCATAAATTTTTCTACAAAAATAATTTTAAGGTGAGAGAGGTGCCATAGGAAAGACGACTTCCGGGGCTTCGATTTGAGTACAAGAACGACCCAATTCTGAGTCTGGATGAGGGAGACAACATCAAAATAAAATGGCCCTGCACAGCTAGTCCACTCGAGCGGACATCGGGCGCTCGAGCGAGCTACCTCCCGAGAAGAACCCAAACAATTTTGTTCTTGGTGTTCTAAGCCTCTAAACCCTCGAACACTCAACAGCCGTTATCTCAATCACAAATTAAAGCTTCCAAACACCTTTTAAACACCCTCGGATATACCCAAACCCGAAACTACCACAGATCTTTGAAAGGAACATTTCAAAACCCGATTTCATCCAACCAAAATCAACACAAATGCCTTTTTAAACCAAAACCCGATTTAATGGAACATAAACTGTTGTCCGTGCATTTTTAACAGGTCAAAATACTTATAATTGCACGTAAAACCCTTTAACTACAGTAGAGTCTAGAATCCTACCTCGTTGAGCTAAATACTTGACGTCTTGATCCACGTGCAAAAATGAACTTCGTCGAAATCAAAATCTGACCGGATAGTTGCATAGCTCTCGATGCCGATACCAAGAATTCGTAATCTGATCGTCGAAAGCCGAACCCCGGGCCCCCGAGAAGTTAGAGAGAAGGCAGAGAGAAAAAGAAGAAAACTTAGGAGTTAAGTTTTGAAAATATCTTTCGAAAATATCTAACTCCAGATATTTATAGGCCTCCAAAATATCTTTTTTTTTATTTTTCAAATTCGTACCACAGCTTCCCGTAGCCCCCCGGACCAACCTCGTAAAATCTCAGAACCCGAACATACGTCAAAACCACATTTTTCTAGAATCTCGCGCGAGGCCTCCACCGCTCGAGCACCCTACCACCGCTCGAGCGGACCCCGCCGACATATTCCTCTGCCATACCATCGCTCGAGCGGACAACCACCGCTCGAGCGGTCACCATCTAGACCCACTCTCTACCACCAGCCCGCTCGAGCGCTCACCTATCGCTAGAGCGCTCACCCACCGCTCGAGCAGTCAACACTGGGAGAAGAAATGAACAGAAGAAGCAAGATCCAACTTAAATTCTTACTCCCATGAACACTTAGATCATTTTCAAAAATAAAACGGGTCAGGGTCTCACAGCTTGAATATAAAAACATCACAGATTATACAAAACTTTCTCAGTACTATAAATAAAAATATGTTCCAGGCTCAACCGCCACAATTAAAATATGAAAACCACTTTGTCAAAACTAAACCCAAACCCTAATAGTTTCCAAGTAGTTGTCAACCTCACGATCAAGAGTTTCGACGGTACCATAACCTCAATTCACAATGCACGATAGCAATGTGAGGGAATGAGGGCCACTTTCTACCAAGCACGAGTGGAATGTGAAAAAATCGAGGACTCAGTCCAAAAACCTTAAAAGAAAAAATCCCCGCTTAATGGGAAACCTCCCCTATATGGACAAAAGAAAAACTCATAGTTAGGTAACCTCCCTCATAACGAGATATAAAAGGTCGAAAACCTTGGTAACTTGGCACTTAAGAAATAACAAAACAACAATGACAATTTCATTTATAAAGTCATCATGCTTGTTCAAAATATCATGGATAGCACACTTGAATTAAAAACTTCCTCGCATTTGAAAATAACAAGTTCATGGGATCAACAAAACTGGTCATAGTTCAAACATGAGCTTCAAAGCATTTTCAAGTATCAATTACATAAACTTAAGTTCAAGATAATGGCTAAGCACTCTCACCTTGAATTATATGCGTATGTATTGGGCCTCTCCCGGCAAGCTAAGCAAGACCCCCGGATTCTACAACCTCTATGCCTAACAAGCAAAACAGAACTTAACCGTTAACACGGAATCCTCCCCCTTTAGCATGTGAAACTAAACGGATTCTAACTGTTGAATGTTTTCTTGATTTTACAGACCATGGTTACTTTTTTTTAGATTTAAGGGGTACTATGCACTTGTCCAATCCTTCACATGTTTAAGGATTTAACTTAACCATTTATTACTCTCTTCCAATCATTAAATTTTAAAGTACCGTAGCATCTTGAGATACTTAGACTTGGAGTTGGATTATGATTTTTTGTGATGATTTAGATTAAAATATTATCTAAAATTTTAATGTTTAATACAAAAGCCAAAACCTAAGGAAAAATGGGTGAATAAAGCATTCAAAGAGAAAATGATGCAGCACTTTCCTCAGAATTTTATCAAAATTACGCCTCTATTGGTCTCAGTTTTGGGGCATCAAATCATGTCCAAATGAGTCCATTTTTGGATATGTTCTAGTTTAATATGACCCCTTCATGTTGCTTATTTAGTGCTAAAGGTAGTTATTTGGAACAAGTTATAGTTTTTGGCCATTTTATAAAAAATGTTCTGCCAGCCGCAAAAACAAAGTAGAGTTGATTTTGGACAGTGAGTTTGAAATGGTTTTGAGAGACTTTCCCAAGGCATGTAGGTCTGATGTTTGGATAAAGCATAGTTCAATACGTTAGCTACAATGTTCATGTAGATCACTTTTGGAGTAGGCCACTAAAAATAGGGGTTTTTGGCTACACACAAATATGTGACAAAAGTATCCTTTGAGGGATGAAATACAATAGAGAGTTTCAAAGGGATTTTGACTTATCAAAACTCCATAGATTGGGCTCATGATTGGCGGGTAACTAGATATACATGTTAGCTACAATATTTATGTTTTGACCAAAGCTCGAATTGCATTTTAAACTAGGGTTTCTAGGTTTTCATTGTTGACTGGTCTGAAACAAACACACTTTGGTAGGATTGCAATTTCTCGAGTTACACTCACTCAAATGAGTTCAAACTAATTTTGGATGAATGATAACACAAAACCTATGTCTATAAATAAAGAACACACTCATAGAATTTTTCTAAATTTAGTTATAATGTTCCATTGATCAGGACAGAAAGCTCATGACGCTCAAAACTCAGGTCTATCTCGGTTCTAGCCTCTTAGTGTCATGTGTGTAAGTTTTTGACCCATATTCTTTGTATACATGTGTTGAACTTCAATATAAAAATGTTACAGAGCTTATAGAAGTCATGGAACCCATGGTAAAACTCATACCAACTCACAAACTCAACATTCATACCCAACAGTCCAAAAAATCCAACCATGACATCTTTATTTTTGAGTTTTCGATTCTTGATCTTAGATTTGTGTATGAAAATAATGGAAGAGGTCTTTGATATGTATAAAACCAGATGTGTTAGATCCTTGATTACCTTGCTTAGAAGTTATTTTTTGGTAATGAAAAGCCTTAGACTTAGCTTTCATGCTCCAAGGATCCTCCTCCTTCTTCTTTCTTGTTCTTTCTTTTTCTTTCTTTTTCTTTCACTCCCTCACCCTCACTAATACACGAAATATAGAGAAGAGAAATGGAAGGTTTAATTGCCATTTTATAGAAAAAGTTAGTGGGTAAAGCTTGTTTGAAAAGCTTCCTTAACCTTCGGTTAGTTTGCTTAACATTGATTACTTTAAATTAACTTGAGTTTATGAAATTTAGCCACCAAGTTTTGGCACATTCTCCTAGGTCTAGCCACTTGAGTATATATATATATATATATATATATATATATATATAGATATATCAAAAAAATTCTTTATTTAATTATAGAAGAAAATTCAAGTATTTTCACAAAAGTTCATTCCTTGACCTTTCGAGCTTAACTCTTATCTTAAACAACTTAGACTTATAACTTTGAATTCTTATCATCAATATTAGAGTTTTAATATATGCTTGTGTAGTTTCACTCGATCCCGGGTCTCGAGCCCAAAAAGGTTAAACAGTCAGGCCGTTTCTTCTTCCCAAACTTATGTTCGAGATTTTGTTTCTTTTAAGATGTTCTTTCTTTTCTATATGTATCTTTGAGTTCGGATTATTACAATAGAAGTATGCTTACTATGATTGTTAAATTTTAGTTTATGATTGGAAAGCATGCAATACATGGGTTGTACTTTCATGCATTACATGTGTTGTACCTTACTGTTAGGGTTGGTATAATGAAAATCATATTTTTTAGTATTTAATTTTATTTTAATAAAATTAATTTTCTATTTTATGAGAATCTTTATAAGCAATGTATGCATTTCATTTCTTTGTTATGCATGGATGTCCAACATTCTGTATAGTATTTAATATGGTGTGTAGAGTACGGCTTACACACAGAAGATCAGATTTTAGATTCTTACAGAATATAAGTTTTATATTCACAGTTTAGATGAAAATGGACATACCATCGGTACGACTGTGGTATAGAGTTTTAGTAGGCTTATCTTAGTTACGGGGAACAGATAATAGCGTCGTCTATTATTCCAACTCTCCATGCCAGTACACCTTGTGTGTATTGAACGGGACATTTTGGGTAATTAATTTTATGCTGACTATATAAATTAATTCACATCCCAATGTTATTATGAATAGTGCTTATCCTCTTAATCCTGAAATAATTATTAATTTGCGTATATTTAATATTCGTTATTTTGATTCACTAGAGAGTGTGATCTTATATAGGTATATATTCCCGGTGAGTTGGATAGCAGTATTATTTATATGGTAAAAATTAATTATTGATGGAACCCATGTCCCAAAATATCGAGATTGACGATACCCCCTTAAGGAAGCTTATAAGTTTTGACTGGGCCAAACCCTGCAAGTGGATTTGATTATCCGGCGGTCAAATAAATTAAGCGGAAGGGCTTAGGGAATATTAAGATGCCGATTAAATTAAATTATTAGTAATTAAATTTAATTGGTGGGTATCGAGAATCTTAACGTGGGGAGAAATGGTAAGCATTTAATAACAAGAGCTTAATGCCATATAGTCTTGAGATTATGGTCAGAGTGTAATTATAGTTTTTTAGTGGTGTAAACTGTAATACAATGTTTTATGAAAATTGTAGAAACCACTACTGGTTTTCCATAATTGTAGATACCGCTGTGAGATTTCTTTAATTGCAGAAACCGCTGATACATGTCTGTGTTTCACTAGAATTCTTACTCATAATTACTCCCCAGATCTCTACTGTAGCTCTATATATATGCGGGTAGACTGAACCAGTTTCATAACTTGCCTTCTAAGACTAAAGCTGTTCTGATTGTGCCAGCACGAGTTCTCAGAGAATTATAGCCCACACTATATCCGGAAATCGCATAAGAAAATACAGTAAAAGATCTGACAGGAGCTTCAACTCGAAATCAAATCGTAGTTGAAGAATCGATTGATAAATGGTATTCTTCTAAATTAATTTTGGTTGCACATGTTTTATTTTGATCGTTCGTCATCAAAAGTTTTATCTGGAGCCCGTTTCGGCATTTGCCCATCCATTTAATTTTTTACTAAAAATCGTTTACGAAAATAATAATCTTGGAAGTCTTGCCTCCAACACTTAGCATGATCATTGGATGCATGTCATACCGGAGTTAGTTGTACCTTGATTGATGGTTGGGAGTATCTCTGGTGTATAAAAATCTTTTAGGGGGTGTATCTTTAGCAATCACCATGGGTGCGTCTCTGGTGTGGTTAAAAATATTATTTTGGGGTAAATCCCCGACAGACATGGGAAATTTAAAAGATGAACCTAATTCACCGGACCTTAAAATCGAATGATGAGCCCAATTATGGTGGATCTAAACTCCACGATGTTGTGATTTGAATGAAACGGAGCATCTGTTTGAAATTTCTATGTTGTTATCTCAGATTTTGGGTTGATACTGCGCAGGGGCATCATGAATCTTAAGGTGGGTACTTCTGATTAACCTGATTCGGCTAGGACCCCATGACATTGTGATTGAATAAAATAGTCATGGTATGAAATCCAACAATGTGATTACTACTCACAACGAGGCGCACTGATGGCCTTAGTATTCAACTGCCAATAAATTCTACTCTTTGGATTTTCTGGCATGGAGTTCGTTTAGTTGTTCTTGTGGTTGGATGTCGCATTGGTCACATACATAGCATACGTCATCATCACATCTGTTGAATTTCTGCTTAATGTCTATAAATTGCTATCCTACTAGGTGATTATATGAAATCTTGTTCTAGGATGATGGTAGATATTGATTGTTGTTTGAGTTAACTTAGTATGGTTTTTAGAGTTTGTTTTTGGGTTTCGGCTCATGGCATTGATGCCAATGGTGAAAATAAAAGTTTTGTTGAACCGGAGGAGTTCCCAATATGTCAAGATTTTAGAACCGCTGGACAAGAATCAAATTTTTAAATTTCTTGTTTCCACCTCCTTAAACTGTAATAGTTGGTCCCCTTCTCTTTTGTATCAAACTTGATAATATCATCTGTGAGAACTTGACCCGTTTTAATTTTTGCAAGGTTTCGACCCATTGTTATTCATTTTCGTGATACATTGTTTATATATGTTTTTATGCATAATCGGACTTAGATATGCATACTGGGTTGGTTATTGGGGCCATTGGGCATTGTGGTGCAAATTTAAAAAAAAAAAGATATTTTCTGGCAAACCTATAAATATCTGCCTTTAGATACTTTTCTTTTCAAAATATCTTTTCTTTCCTCTCTCTAGCTTTTGAACCCACCCAAGCGCTCTGCCTTCTCTCTAACTTTTTGGGGGCCTGGGGATCGATTTTCAACAATTAGACAGCGGATCCCTGCTATTGGCACTGGGAGCTACGCATTCATCCAAACGAAATTTCATTCCGGTGAAATTCAATTTTGCATGTAGTTCGAAGCGTCAACTTTTTGGCTCACCGAGGTAGGATCCTAGACTATTATATTTTATAAGGGTGCTACGTGTAACTGTATGTGTTTTTATCAGTTTAAAATGCATGAAAAACCATTTTTTCGTTTCAAAGGTTTTGTTTTGGTTTAAAAGGGCGTTGTATGTTGTTTTTGGTTGGTTAGAATCAGGGTTTGAGTGTTCCTTTTGAGGCTTTGTGGTTGTTGAGGGCTTGGGTATGTCCGAGGGTGGTGAAAAGGGAATTTAGAGGCTTTGATTTGGGGTTTAGATGGTCGAACTCATAGCTCAGAACTAGTTTTCACCAAGGCAATCAACTGAACTAGATTGGGGGTTCCAGTAGCCTGACCTGGGTTTTGGGGAAATTTTGCAATATTTCAGTAGCCTCTTTGGGTCGATTGGGTGTGGTTCAGTCGACTAATGTTCTATATAGGGGCGTTTTGGTTGTTTTGGTGGCTGTGGTGGTTTTTCGACTGGTTGAGTTATGATGTTCTTTAGACTGGCCCTCCTCTAGTGGCATTTCAGTCGATTAAATTATGGGATTCTGTCGATTGGACTCATGAAGAGGAGTGTTAGTCGTTTCTTGTTTTGGTTGGTCGTGGTGAGCCGTGGTGGTTTGTTGCGTTGTCGTGCTCAAGGGTAATGTGGGTTAGATTCGACGTGGGGGTGCATGGTTAGCTGTGAGTTGTCGGTGCACGGTTGTGTGCGTGGGTGGTTAGTGTGAGAGGTTTGGAGTTGGTCTTCGGGTTATGTGGCACGTGGTGCCGTTATGTGAAACATAGTGTTATATGTGGTTTCGTGCATTTAAAACTCTAGTTTTATTTATGCATGTTGAGGACGGATATGTGATCTTGTTCCATTTAGAACTCTGGTTTCATTTATGCATGTGTTGTATGAGATACATGTGTAATGTGAGCCGCGTGTGTAGCACGTGATGTGATTTTGTGAAATGTAGCGTTGGTATGTGAACTTATGCATTAACACTCTGGTTTATTTATGCATATAAGCATGCAATGTGATGGATGGACATGTGGTTCTGTGAATGTTAACTCTAGTTAACGGTGCATTAGTTGGGGCTGAGGTCCATCGATGAAAGTCCGAGAATGTGCAGTCGTCCCTCGATGAAAGTCCTAGAAGATGCATTAGTTGGGGCAGAGGTCCCTTAGCGAAAGCCCGAGAAGGTACATGGATTGCATGTGAAGCATTGTAGGATGGATAAAGCCAATTTCAAACTATTTTAGGACTCGTGTGAGTCGTGATATAAAATTAATTTCAAACCGTTTTCGAGGTTCCTGTGAGTCAAAAATGGTTCTTATCCTTACATCTTGTTTGTTTGTCAAAAACTGTTTTAAGGCTTGAAAGAGAGTCAAAAGCTGCACATCATTTTCCTAGCATATTTTGCTTATATTTCATGTTTGTCTAGTTTCTGTTGAGCTTTGTCTCATAATGTGGGACTTGAAATATTTTTCAGGCACCGGTCATGCTGGTTGACTTGGAGGTGTAGGAGGGGGTGGAAGATCTGTAATCTTCATTTTGTTTCTTTCGAACCATGTATGTTTACATGTTAATGGTGTTGAAACCGTATGTATTGTAAACTATTTTACGGATATATCTAATGCATGTGTGTTTATGTCTGAGAGTGAACAATGGGTTGGGTGTTATATATGTTAGTTTATGGTCATTTACGTGACCCAAAGTTGGGGCGTGACAACATGGTATCGGAGCTCTAGGTTCGAATACCTAAGAGTCGTGGGAAGAGAGTGCATCACCGTGTGAGGTTGATTGCGTGTGCTTGACTGCATGTGTTTAGATGGTTTGATAGTGCGAGCATGATAGTGTGTTGAATGTGTAACTGTTGTGTATAAGTGAGCATGAAGGTTGAACCTTAGGATTGATTAATCTTACCTTCGGGCATTTGGATTAACATGCTTGGAAGCTGAGTTAGAAATGTGTTTGGCCAATGTGTTTTTTGGTAAGGAATCTTAGCAGGTTATCTAAATTGACATGTCACTCTTATCAGTTCTCCTCGGTATGTGGGGTTGGTTTAGCATGAACCTATGTGGCTATGTGTTAACATGATTATGTGGTTAGCGTTTATGTTCATGCGACGTGCTGTGTTTTATGTTATGTTTTCCTTTCATATAGATGCGATATCTGTGAGGAGAGAACGAGGTCGTGGTGGATTCCGTGGCCGTGGTGTTGTCCAAAGGGATATGCCTATCCCTGATGCTGTGGATGCAAATGCTCCCTAAGGACCTGTTGACGTGGTAGGGTTACTGTGTGCGCTGGTTGGCTCCATTGGTCAGCTGGTTGAGACCACAGGGAGAGAAAGAGAGGGAACCTGAGCTGAGGGCAACAACGGTGATGCAAGAGTTCAGACGTATGGATCCACCTACTTTTACTGGGGACCTTGATCCTACTATAGCAACAGAGTGGTTAGAGTTGGTGACCCAGATCCTTAACACATTGTAGATAGTTAAGGACCATTGCGGGTTTCTTTTGCCATTTTTCAGTTGAGAGGTGATGCTCACAAGTGGTGAAAATTTGCCAGACATACTGTGGAAGGCACGTGGGCAGCTTTCACGGGGGTTTTTCTAGAGAAATACTTCCCGATTTCTTTGAGGAATTTGTATAGAGAGGAGTTCTATGCCCTCACATAGGGAACGATGAGTATAACACAGTACGAGGCCAGATTTACGAGTCGGTCTCGTTTTGCACCGAAGATGGTGGCACAAGATGAGTTATGTTCGAGACAGTTTGAGTGGGGTTTGAGATTGGTGATTAGGGAGTGAGTGGCTAGTATAGGGCTGCGTGTTTTCATAGAGCTAGTGGAGTCAACAGCAAGGATTGAGAACACCTTGAGTGAGACCCGTGAATCTAGGGAGGTCAGAGCACAGTGGAGTGGCGCAGAGGTGAAGTCAGCTAGGCGCTCTAGCAAGAGGGAGAGGTCCTTTGGCCTTGGTTTTCACCCATCTAGATTATCATAGCAATTTTCTGCACCAGCACCATCAGTGGCTTCATTAGGGAGGCCAAAGCAGAGAGAGTTGATTTGCTATCAGTGTAAGCAGCCGAGCCATCGTGTGGTGGATTGCACGCAGCCAAGGTAGTCCCAGAGTTCATGGATCCAATCCCAAGGGAGGGAGCTCCAGATTTGTTATAGATGTCGCCAGCCAGGACACATTCGCAGGAACTATGCTCAGGGAGGCAGTGTACCGGTCATGGCAGGCACACTAGTGACTTCGTCTATGTAGGGTCAACCAGATCACTGACAGCAGCATCCTGCAGTCCAAACTTCCCGAGTTGCAGAAGAGGGTACTTCAGTTCAGTCAGTACGACAGCCGACAGTGCCGAGTTATGGCAGACAGACCAGGATGATGCAGGGCAGAGTGTATGCCCTCACAGCTCCCAGTTCTTCCAAGGCACCGGCTGTGCCTGATGATGCAGCTACTCCTCTAGGGAGCAGAGGTACTTTCTAAGTGTACATACTTTAGGCCAGTGTTCTTATCAACATGAGAGCATCGCGTTTCTTCATTTCACATGTTGTGGGGTTGGTGATAGACTCTAGGGGTGGTGTGTTGTGTTAAGACATAAGTTGGTGAGGATGTGAGGTTAGACCCCGTGTTTTTAAGATAGTTAGCCGTTGTTTAGGATTCCTAACATTGTTTGACTATACCCTAGGAATGGTTCGGCTGACCATGTTCCATGCCTATGTCGATTGCGATCGACGGTTTGTTTCCTTTTGACCTTGTGTTGAATTTCGGGGACGAAATTCTTTTAAGGGGGTAGAGTTGTGAGACCCTGGCCCATTTTAATTTTTGCGAGGTTTCGACCCGTTGTTATTCATTTTCATGACAGCATGTTTATATATGTTTTTATGCATGATCAAGCTTAGATATGCATGCTGGGTTGGTTATAGGGGCCGTTGAGCGTTGTGGTGCGAATTTTAAAAAAAAAATTCTGGTGAGCCTATAAATATTTGCCTTTAGATATTTTTTTTCAAAATATCTTTCCTTTCCTGTCTCTAGCTTTTGAACCCACCCAAACGCTCTACCTTCTCTCTAACTTCTCGGGGACCTAGGCTCAGTTTTCGACTATCGGACAACGGATCCCTGCTATTGGCACTTGGGGCTACACATTCATCCGGACAGAATTTTATATGTGGTTCGAGGTGTCGAGTTTTTGACTCACCGACGTAAGATCCTAGACTCTCATGTTTTATAAGGGAGCTACGTGTAACTGTATATGTTTTCATCGGTTAAAAATGCATGAAAAAATATTTTTTTCATTTCAAAGGTTAGGTTTTGGTTTGAAAGGGCATTGTGTGTTGTTTTTGGTTGGTTAGAATCGGGGTTTGAGTGTTCCTTTTGAGGCTTTGTGGTAGTTAAGGGCTTAGGAATGTCCGAGGGTGGTGAAAAGGGAATTTGGGGTTGAGATGGTTGAACCCGTAGCTTGGAACCAGTTTCCGCCAGGGGGTCAGTCGACTGGATTGGGGGATCTAGTCACCTGACCTGTGTTTTGGGGGAATTTTGCAAAATTTCAATAGCCTTTTTGGGTCAACTGGGTGGGGTTCAGTCAACTGATCAGTCAACTGATGTTCTGTGTAGGGGCGTTTTGGTTATTTTGGTGCCTATGGTGGTTTTTCAGTTGCTTGAGTTATGATGTGTTGGAGGCAAAACTGTTAAGATAATTATTTTTGTAAACGATTTTTGGTAAAAAATTAACTGGACAGGCAAACGCCGAACGGGCTCCAGATAAAACTTTTGACAAAGAACGATCAAAATAAAACTCGTACAACCAAAGTTAATTTAGATGAATACCTTTTGTCGATCTGTTCTTCAACTACGATTTGATTCCGAGTTGAAGCTCCAGTCAGATCTTCTACCGTATTCCCTTATGCGATCCTCAAACGCAGTGTGGGCTAGAACTATAGAGAACTCATACCGGCAGAACCCTAATATATTTAGTCTTGAGAGACAAAATATAATATATCAGTGATATATGAGATATCAAACTGGTTCAGCCTAGCCGCATATATATAGGGCTACAGCAGGGACCTGGAGAGTAATTATGAGTACGACTTCCAATGGAAAACAGATACCTACCAGCGATTTCTGCAATTATGGAAAGACGCAGCAATTTTTGCAATTTTCATAAAACACTGAATTATAGTTCACACCACTAAAGAACTGTAATTGTACTCTGACCCATAATCTCAAGTGCATTGAGCTCCTGTTATTAAATGCTTACCATTTCTCCACACGTTAAGATTCCCGATACCCGCCAATTAAATTTAATTACTGACAATTTAATTTAATCAGCATCTTGATATTCTATAAGCCCTTCCTCTTAACTTATTTGTCCACCGGATAATCAAATCCAGCTGCAGGGTTTAGCCCGGTCAAAACTTACAAGTATCCTTAAGAGGGTATCGTCAATCTCGATATTTCGGGACGTAAATTCTGTCAATAATTAATATTTACCAAATAAATAATACCGCTATCCAACTCACTGGGAATATAGACCCATATAAGATTACACCCTCTAATGAATCAAAATAACAAATATTAAATGTATGCAAATCAATAATTATTTCAGGATTAAGAGAATAAGCACTATTCATAATAACCTTAGGGTGTGAATTAATTTAT
>JAULJZ010039609.1:0-14609 GCA_032270985.1 Heliamphora pulchella
ATTCAATACCATCACGAATCAACTATCTTCAGTGGATATTAGTTTTGATGATGAAGTCAGGGTCTTGATTGTGTTGGCCTCACTGCCAAATAGTTGGGAGACTATAAGAACGACAGTGAGTAACTCTGCCGGTAAAAACAAACTGAAATACAACGATGTTAGGGATTTAATATTGAGCGAGGAGGTTCGTAGAAGGGAATCGGGTGAGGTATCTAATTCGGGATTGAATGTTAGTACGATATTAAATGTTGAAACACGGGGTAGAGGTAATGACAGGAAGCAGAACATGGGCAAGTCAAAGTCCAGAAGAGGCAGAAGCAAGTCCAAGTCAGGACGACAGACTGAATGCTGGGATTATGGTAAGACTGGCCATATCAAGAAGAACTCTAGGGAGCAAAAGAAGAAGGCTGACAGTGAGTCAGTCAATGTTGTGACAGAGAATGTCCAAGATGCCTTGCTCCTATCGGTTAGTAGCCTTATTGATTCTTGGATGTTGAATTCAGTAGCATCCTTTCACACGACGGCACACCAAGAGATTATGAAAAATTATGTTGCAAGTGACTTCGACAAGATATATTTGGCAAACAATGAGGCTTTAGACATCATGGGTATGGGCGATGTCAGAATCAGAGTACTGAACGAGTCAGTGTGGAAGATACAAAAGGTACAACACGTACCTAAACTGATGAAAAATTTAATTTTAGTTGGACAATTAGATGCTGAAGGTCATTCAGTGACCTTTGTTGGTGGGACGTGAAAAGTCACCAAAGAAGTTATGGTAGTGGCTCGAGGAACGAAGACAGGTACCTTGTACATGAATACTAGTACAAGGGATACAGTGACATTAGCAGATAGTGGTTCAGACATGAGCTTATGGCATCAGAGGCCGGGGCACATGATCGAAAAAAAAGATGAAAATTCTGTAGTCGAAGGGTAAGTTGCTGGATTTAAAGTCTGTGGAATTTGATTTGTGTGAAGGTTGCATATTCGGGAAGCAGAGAAAGGTCAACTTTCTGAAAAGCAGTAGGACACCAAAGCTAGGCAGGCTAGAGTTGGTATACACAGAACTATGGGGTCCTTCCTCGGTTGCATCTCTTAGAGGCTCGCGGTATTATGTGACATTCATTGATGACTCCACCAGAAAGGTATGAATCTACTTTTTGAAGCACAAGTCTGATGTGTTTGAAACTTTTAAAAAGTGGAAGACCCTAGTTGAGATTGAGACCGAATTGAAGCTGAAGTGTCTGAGGTCAGACAATATTGGTGAATACATAGATTGGGAGATTTAGAGATTTATGCGCAGCTAGTGAAATCAGGTAGGAGAAGACCATTTCAGGAATGCCACAACAGAATGGTGTGACTGAGCGGATGAATCGGACACTAAATGAGAGAGCTAGAAGCATGAGACTGCATTCTGGGCTACCCGACTATTTTTAGGATGATGCAGTAAACACATAGCCTACCTTCTTAATCAGGGACCGTCAGTACCATTGGGATTTAGAATTTCAAAGGAGGTCTAGAGCAAAAAAGAGGTGAACTTATCTTTTCTGAAAGTCTTTGATTGCACGTCATATGTTCATATTGATTCTAATGACAGAAGAAAGTTGCAACTAAAGTATAGGAAATGTTATTTCATTGGTTATAGAGATGATGAGTTTGGCTACCAGTTTTGGGATGACAAAAATTGAAAGATTATCAGAAGCAGGAATGTGGTTTTTAATGAACATGTGCTGTCAAAGACAGGTCAAAGGCAGAGACAGACAGTGCATTGCCAGAGACAAAGAAATTCAAGTTCATTAACTTGGATGACATTTCTGAGAAAGCCAAACAGAATGGGGATGAGAAATACAAGGATAACGTGAACCCACAGGTAGAACACAGTACACCAGTGACAGTAGTAAGGAGGTCTTCTAGGAGCATCAGACAGTGGTTTTCACCGTCCCTGTTATACATTCTGTTCACTGACAGTGGTGAGCCAGAAAGTTATGTAGAAACCTTGCAGACCGAGAGTTCAATGAAGTGGGAGTCAGCAATAAAAGATGAGATGGATTCCCTGCTGACAAACTAGACATGGGAGCTGACTAGATTGCTAGCTGGAAAGAAGGTTTTGCGTAACAAATGGGTATACAGAGTGAAGGAAGAGCATGGCGGAAACAGGAGCTACAAGGTAATATTGGTTGTCAAGGGATTTTAGCAGAAGAAAGGAGTTGGCCTCACTAAAATTTTCTCCCTGGTTGTGAAGTTGACAACGATTAGAACAGTGCTGGGAGTTGTAGCTGTAGAGAATTTATTTCTAGAGCAGTTGGATGTCAAGACTACGTTCTTTCATGGTGAATTGGAAGAAGATATCTACATGAGCCATCCTTAGGAATTTACAATGAAAGGTAAGGAAGACATGGTCGGCAAATTGAAGAAAAGCTTGTATAGTCTGAAACAAGCTCCAAGGCAGTGGTACAAGAAATTTGATAGCTTCATACAAAGTACCGAATTTACCAGGCTAGAAGCAGATCATTGCAGTTATGTCAAGAGTTTTAACAGCTCATATATCATTCTGCTGTTGTACGTAGATGATATGCTCATTGTCGAGCCATGCATCAAGAAGATCAACAAGATGAAGAAACAGCTGTCAAAACAATTTTCCATGAAGAATTTGGGAGCTACCAAGCAAATCCTTGGGATGAGGATAGTCAGAGACATAGCTGCAGGGACCGTGTGACTATCTCTGGCAGAGTATGTGAAGAAGGTGCTGAGCAGGTTCAACATGGATGGCACAAAACCTGTCAGTATGCCTTTAGCTAGCCATTTCAGTCTAACTAAGGATCAGTCTCTGAAGTCAGAATAGGAGCAGGAGCACATGAGTAAGGTCCCATATGCATCGACTATTGGTAGCCTGATGCATGCTATGATCTGTACCAGACCAAATATTGCACATGTAGTGGGAGTAGTTAACAGATACATGAGCAATCTAGGAAAGCAGTATTGGGTTGCTGTTAAATGGATTCTGAGATATTTGAAGGAGACTACAGATACATCGTTGTGTTTCACGAGGACAGAGCTGAAGCTGCAGGGTTATATGGATGTCGACTTAGCCGGCGATATTAACAGTAGGAAGAGCACCACCGGGTTTGCCTACACCCTAGCTAGCACAGTAGTGAGTTGGGTCTCAAAGTTGCAGAAGGTCGTGGCTCTTTCTACGACAGAGGCAGAGTATGTTGCTGTGACAGAGACTAGAAATGAGATGGTGTGGTTATAGGGTCTCATGAATGAGTTGGGTAAAAAGGTTGACAAAGGAACGCTCTATAGTGACAGTCAGAGTGCCATATTTTTTTCCAAGAACCTGGCATTTCACTCCAAGACGAAGTACATACAGCTGCGATATCACTTTATTCGCTCATTGCTGGACAACGATCAGTTGCATCTTAAGAAGATTAGTGGAGCGAAGAATCCAGCTAACATGCTGACTAAAGGGGTCAACATTGATAAACTGAAGTTGTGCTCGACTTCAATTGGTCTTCAGGGTTAGAAGGCAAGAGATGGGTCACATAGGTTTGAGTGTTTGTTTTTGGTGGTTTCAAGGTGTTGGTAAGTTTGATGGGATATCTCAAGACTTGGAGTGGTTTTAGTTCAAGTGGGAGAATTATTGAGTTGAATGTGAAGAAAAACTAATTTTCATGATAGACCGATCGATCGGTGGTATTTACAGGCTAGAAATCGTAAGCAGTGAAAAACCGCTTGGTAGACTGATCGATTCATCTTTAGACTGATCGATCGGTCTATGCAAAAATCGCCTGTTATAAAGCTACTAGGGTTTGCAGCAGCCGGTGTTGTTATTTTTTTTTGGGTGATATTTTGTATTTTCTCTCCCAATAACTTCTTCTCTTTTGTAACCTCCAATTATATAGTAAAAGTGTGTGATCTCGTGGACGTAGGCACAAATTGCTGAACCACGCAAACCTTGTGTTTGTGCTTAAATTGTCTCTTTCTCTCTTCTTCGTGGTTATTCCGTAATTTGTGTGATCGTTGTTGATCTTGGGTGGGATTAGTGATCACGTTTTAATTCTCAACATATAATTCTTTTAATGCATATTTATACTATTATATTAAGATAGAGCATTTACATGGTATTCATTTTAAAGTGAAGCGATGTGAATGTTTTAATATAAAAATGTCTCAATTAGCTGAAGTTATGTCTCTTTTTTTTTGACTTTTTTTGTAAAAAAGTATATATAAAAATATATAAAAAAAGCTAATTAATTATCATGGGAGGCCAAATAAGTGAATTTTTTAAGAAAATTTTAAACAAAAAACCTTCAAAAGAAACTAAACCAAACAAAAACTTAGTATTCTTTTAAATTTAAAGTTGCGAGTACTTTTTATTTTATCTAAAATATGAATTAAATTACTTAATATAAGAATTATTACTACTCACAGTATAAATTGTGAGTAGTAATAATTATAATATTAAGTAACGGAGGTAAAGTTTAATTGGTATTTAGGATAAAATAAAAAGTCTTAGGCCGTAATTGACAATCATAACTTTTTAGTTTTTAGACTAAAAACGTCAAAAAATCAAGGTTGCTCGTTTGGTAAAAAAAACAAATGAGAAAAAAAACAAAATGTCGAATCAAAACATAAATTCTTAGAATATTTATTCAAACTTCAATCACTTTTAAAATATAATATTACATCTTATTCGTAACTTATTTACTACCAAACAGTCAAATCAAGCTAGTTACCTTGATTGAAAACTATATATATATATATATATATATTATATATTTTAGTTAAAAAACTAAATTAAGTTCACAATAGGTTGTTTGGCAACTTAACTTTTAAGTTAACTTTTTTTAAAATAGTTATTTAGGTAAAAAGTTATTTTTTTTATTGTTCAAAATAAACAATCTTATTATTTTATATATTTGATATTAACAATTACATATAATTGGTAGTGGTAGTACACAAGTTATAAATAAGAGATATTGTATTTTAAAAATTGTATGAGTTTGAATAGAATATTCTTAGAGTTTATTTTTTAATGTAACTTTTTAACTTTTAATTTTTTTACCAAACGAGTAATCTTTGCTTTTTGGCTATTTTAGCTAAAAAGCCAAAGTTATTAATGAGGGCCTTAAAAGTAAAAAATAAGGGCATATTAAATATTTTTAAAAAATAAAAAAATAAAACAGTCCAAAAAGATTATTCCAAATAATAATTATTTAAAAAAAACTAACTTAACTTTTTAAACATAGCAAACAAATACACATATAATTTAAAAATAAAAATTCAAATACATTTTTTTTAAAAAAAATTATGCGAGTGCTCTTTTTTATATATTTATACTATTACTTATAAAAATAAAAAGGCATTTTATATGTATACGTTAAAAAATATATCTAGTGTTCCTTTTAATCCTAAACTCGTTATTTTTCTAATTCTCAAATAAAAAATATGTAATAAAGTGCCTGAAAATACTGAATTTAGCGTGTTTAGGATTTTAGTTTTCATATATGTGATTAATGTTTAGAATATCTTAATTGGGATAAAATAAGGGCTTTTGACTCATCATAAAAAAAATGGTAGAGATTTTAAAATTTTAATGATTTGCTTTATTTTACATTTCAAATTTTTGTAGAGTTAGGTCCTTTATTTTTTATTTTTTAGGGTAAATTACACTGACTTTCTCTGAAGTTTTTGATAAAAATAAATATATTTTTTGTTATTTCTGAAACGACACTAATCTCTTATCTAGTTTAATTTTTACATCAAATTAGACAAACCGTTAAATCTTCATTACGGTTATGTAAAACCTGTTTGGGCTCACTTTTTTTTGTTGACTTTTAGCTTAAAAATTAGCTTTTTAAACTACATTGTTTAATATGTCTAAAACATTTATTAATCTTTTTATTAAAATTTTTTATTTTCATCTAAAATACTCTAACGTTTTTTACTCTAAGAAATATTTATTCTACTCATAAAAAAATCAAATCTGTTATCAGAAATTTAAAAATTTAAACTTCATTCAAAATACTAGAGTTTAAAAATATAAAATAATGATACATTAGATTTTTTTTAGACATTTGAAATGGGACGTTAAGCATTTTTTATGGCACCTATGTGTCATTTAAAAAAAAATATTTGCCTTTTGTGAAATTTATAGAAATTTTATTATTTTTTTAACTTTTTATTAACTAGAGTTTGGAGATAGACACTTTAAAATAAATATGTAAAAAGAATCAAATATAAAAGAAATACAAAAAAATAAATAAATTAATACACTTTTTACTTTTTATTAATTAGAGTTTGGAGATAGGCACTTTAAAATAAAAATTATTTTTCATTCAAAGTTGACTTACAAAAAAAATTAGTGTCACTAAGTTAAGGCCTAGTTTGGGATTAAAGGAACCTTTTGGTTTATTTTTTGTTTTTCATCTTCAATTTTGTAATCTCTTAGTCAACTTTTTTAATTTTAATTTATCATGATAAGATAAATTAAAAATAAATTAAAAAGAAATTAAATAAAAATAAATAAATAATATAACTTATTGACTTGTTTAATTTTTTTAAAAAAATTCAATTCGTCTTGACATAAGTATTTTGAAAAGTAAGATTCTTTAAGTAAAAAATAACAATAATTTATTAAAATTAAAAATAAAATAAATAAATAAAATTACATAGAGACACGTGCCCGTCTCACTCACTCTTTTCAATGGGTAGACGTTTAATTGCAGGAACCGCAAACGTGATTCCGTTGAGAACTGAATTTTATTCAAAGGGGTTAATTCGAAATGTTTAAAAAAATTAATTTTAAAGAAAATTTTAAAAAAACTATATTATTTTAGATAATTTTTACCTGACAGATTTTTTTTAAATTTCTTTGTTAAAATGCTTAGTATGATGTTATGTTTTGCTTTTAATTTGTAGTTTATTTCAGCACGATCTTTTTTTATTTTTAAAAATATAGTTAATTTTTTAATTGAAGGTATTATGATAATTATATTTTTATAAAAATATAAATAAAAAATTAGTAAATCTTGAAGATATGCCAATAACTCAACTTTTAATTTGTAACTCAACAAATTTTTTTAAAAAAATCCAAATTTAATTTTTAAGTTGTAATGTTTTATTTTTAGTATTCTTGCTATTCTTGGATGTTTTTAAATTGGATGAAAATATTTAAAATACCCCCCCCAAGTCCTCATCATAAGTACACCCAATGGGCAAAATGGTAAATTTCATTCACTATAGGCTTAACTAAATCAACAAATATAATTTTGCTAGTTGAAATTATAAATTAACAAGCGTAACTAATATTTGTAATTTTTATTTAAATTCATAATTGCAACCATACCAAATATTGATAGTGCATTTGTTATCAAAGTAGACTTTTTTTTTTTTTTTGATAATAACAACCGAAAGAAATTATTTCAGCACAAATCAAATCCAACCAATAGAACATCATTGTTACTTTCAAGAAATGTTTAAAAAATATTTTTGTCACTAATTTAGCCAAGATTTTGTATCATCTTCTCGTTATGTTAATTAGATAACATGTACACTTCTTATTGTCATATTATTTACATAGCCTCATTTCGTTGAAAGCATGTTTTTAGCCAACATTTTGGCTTATATTTCGCTTTACATTATTAGGGTGTCGATTAACCACTACTTATTCTTTTTTTTTTTGTTATTTTGTTTGTGTTTTTTTTTATTCTAACTTAATAAAATGTCCCACTGAGCAGGTCAAAATTTGTCAATGAAACAAAAAGCCTTTTCATTGATATTGACAGAAACTATGTCAATCAATTGTGTTGAGATTTGATGCCTTATTTTAAAATTTTATTGGATATGAATGTTGACACCTCATTTTTTGTCCCATCTTGAAAAATATTCCTAAAAAGAGATTAATCCTATTAAATTTCTTTTCATGACCACACGAGGGAGAATCAAGAAGATCGAGCTCTGAAGACCCAAATCAAAGCCATTAACCATGATGAACTTGCAAAACCAAAAACATCTATGACAAAATCAACAGCATCTAACGCTAGAAATTTGATATATCAAGCCCAAGGTATCTACGACTGATTAATTGACCCTTCAAAAAATCAAAGTTGAAAGATGATGTTTTCTAATTTCCTTTTCTTGATAGAATATTCTCTAGAACACCAAAAGCGACGTTTTGCGTGCTTAAACCCGAAGTGCGCAAATTACCGCTTTGTTCCTGAGAAAACCCGTTGACCCATTTTAAACCATCTTTCTCTTTTATGAATGATTTGTCCATGTTCAATAGCACATGCATATTCATTTTTAAAAAATGAATCCATTAACACTGATTAAGCTCATTTCTCATAAGATTTCTTTCTAATTCAGTGGCCTTTTCAACACAAATACACAATAAATATATATATATATAAGATGATAAAAATTCGTAGAGTCAATGCCATAATTTTTTATATCAAGAACTTGATTCACATGTCAAGTTTCATGTCAAACCAAATTCATTTGACTAGAGCTGGATAGCACAAAAGTCTGTTGTCTAACGATTTTCAAATATTGTACTCGCTAATTGGGAATGATTGTGCAAAACGGAGTTCACGGTTGGATCCAGAACGCCATTTTAGCCCTAGTAACACTATTTTGTGATTGAAATCATGCCTTTTCAATACCCATTCATCTTTCTCGTCGCTAAGCAATTGCATTTAATAGAGCAAAACAGGCAGTTATCGTATTGGTGACTAAGATGCGAACCAGCCCTATAGGGCCGGTTGACACTGTTCCTGGAACAGTACTTCTCTTTTTCCCCAAATAAGTGGCTCCTAAGACATTTTTTTGAATTCCCTTTTTCCAGTGAAAAGCCAAAAGACTCTGCAACTTTCCCCTTTCTCTCTCCTAGTGTCCTTCATCAACCAAATCCAAAAAAACCAATAGCCTCGAAGTCAAGAAAAACCTAGTAGCTTTTAAGCTTCTAGAAGAAGCGAAAGCCATTCTTTCTCCCCATTCTTTCTATCTCCTCTTTTGGGTTTGGATTCCTCTAAGTTAACAGGCAGGGGTTCTGCCTGTTTAGAGAGAAGTTTTCTAACCACTCTTAACGAATCTTTGCCCGCAGATAGTTTAAAAAATGCCCATTCTGAACAGAGGGGTTGCTTAGGTATTGGCAAATAGTCTTGATCGATTTTTTGCTATATGTGATGGTTCTAACTGTTTATTTAGGCTTTGTTAGGCATACCATATTCTATCAAAGAGTTCTGATAGGGTTACCATTTTTACTCTCTAGATGGCTCAAAGTAAAGGAGTATGAATTATCAACAAAACTGGACCTGAGTTACTCGAGCGTAAGGTCCAAATGAATGGCGAGGCTTGAGCAAATGGCAAGTGAATGACTCGGGTGACACGACTTGAGTAAATAGACCAACCAATTGGCATTTTAGCGGATGACATGAGGAAACCAATCGCCTAAATGACTAGCCAGAGGGACTCAATAAGTAGACAACTCGATGATTGAGTGACTCGATAACCGAGTCACTCGAATATTCGAGTAGCTCGGTTAAACCGAGTGGATCAAGCGTCATGTCACTCGACAAGGAGAATTAAATGGGGCTTATGGGTCATATGATCTAGTGGGTTGGAGCATCTCGAACAATGGAAAAATCGAGTAACTGGGAACAGAGTTAGAGTCACTCGAGTAAGCTACAATTGTTTCAGTGAATAAATGACACTTGTATTATGCAACATTCAGAGTACTCGAGCAGAAGTGGTAATCTGCTTGAGCTGAAAGGATCCGACTCACTGAGGTCGCTGTCGAGTATGTCTATTTACTATGTAAAGGCATACAATATCCCATAGTACAGGCTATGAGGCATAGCTCCCATTACAGACGAAGATATTCCGCAGCACAGACTGTGAAGTATAGCACAGACTATGACAGTAGTTTTGACTACTTGACTATATTTTTGTGGCACAGACCATGAAGACAGCACAGACTGCACTAGTGCTATGGCACAGGCCGTGAAGACTGCACGGGCTGTGTAGCTCTGACTACCCAAAGTCAGGTATATATAGCACAGACTATCAATATAGATTGCTCTGAGAATCGAAAGACTGTCCCAGAGACAATTGAAGACAAAGGCAGTACAATCCTACACGGGATGTTGGGAGACATGTGATTTTATGGCTAAGAAAAATGATTCGTCGAGCTACAGGATCTACCCACTCGAGTCACTCGAATGACCTTTGAGTCACTCGACCCGAGTGGGTCGGGTACCCATGCGACACCCGTCGGCCGACCTAGTTGAGTTGGAATAGAACAATACTTGGTCGATTTTTTGGATAGAATCTCTTGATTCTCCGAGATCACCTTTCATGATCCGATCAGATCTTTTAAAGAGTCATATCCGAACCTAGCTCCTCTGAGTGCTATAAATAGGAGGGATAGTGATGCATTTGGATCAATCCGATTTGAAAGCCTAATACAGATTGTTCATACTGCCGATATTCTGACTCAATTAGTCTTTTCCTTCACCCAACCTCGTCTCTCTCCGTTTTGTGCTTCTGATCACTTCGCATATTTCACCTCTCCATAATTGTTCTCTATTTGTTCGTTCTAAAGGACCATAAACACTCAAAATACTAGCAAAGGTACTATCCATATACTCTTTCAACCAGCCATTGTCAAAATTTTCTTTTAAGTTACTCCATCGGTCCTTTTTTTTCTTTTCCTTTTTTGCTATGTTATTCTTTTTCTTTTACTTTCCTTCTTTTATTTATATACCTGTCAAGACTGACACTTCATCTAGCTCACTTTGTCATTTATATAAATATTATTTATCGACTAGATGATTATAATATTTACATAACTATAATTTGATGTAAATATTCTCCATTTACTTACCGCCTTTATTTTATCGTTATTATTTTTCAGTTATTTAAATTTTTGTCTATATATTAACATAGACCAGTTAAATATCCGATACACACACACACACATATCTCTTAACCCTGCATTCTTTCTTTGTGCATTCTTTAACTAAAAATCATACAATTATCCCGTCCATTTTAAGCGTCAAATTACTTTATATCACAATAGAACATAATAAAGACTATTTTTAATAAACTCGTTATTTTCTATACTATTAGAAAACATAACCTCTTTAAGCCAAACTATTTTATGTCCTAATAGAAAATGATAGAAAATCTTTTTTGTAAACTAGTTATTTTCTAATATGTTATAAAATACAACTTTTAAAGTTAAAAAACCTTTCCTTTAATTAAAAAACAAAGCCTCACACACACACACACACACGCATGCGCGCACGCGCGCACACATATATATGCACAATTAAGGGGAATTCAACCAAAGGTCCAAAAAAATAAGTTTTAATGCGCAAGATTCATCAACAAAATTTTTAATGCGCGAGATCTAATCGCCTACAATACAGATAAATTTAACACAAACAATAACAACAAGACTACAAACCCAGAAAATATTCTCAAAAATTTATCTAGAATTTAAAATCAGTAGGTTAGATTTGTTTGCAGTATAGGCCACACTGCACATAACTAAATTTGAACCCTTTATTTTGAATTCGGAATAATTTTTTGGGTTTCTTTTGGGGAACCTTAGAATTACCGAACAGATAAATTTATCTGTAATGCATACATATAAATTTATTATAGATAAATTTATTTGTCATTTTTTTAGCATTGATATATGTTAGACAGATAAATTTATCTGTTAAATCAAATAAGCACAAGTAACAGATAAATTTATCTGTTTCGTAAAACAACCACAATTTACTAAACAGATAAATTTATCTATTTTTTTCTAGTATTAACAAATATTAGACAGATAAATTTATCTGTTCTTTTCTAGTATTGATAAATGCTAGACATATAAATTTATCTGTTTAATGAAACAAGTATAATTTGACAGATAAATTTTTCAATCTACTTATTTATACAAGACAGATAAATTTATCTTTATACTTTATACGTATTTTGAAAAGGCACAGTGTTCTTCATACACATAAATTTATCTTTCTGCTTATTCATGCAAAATAGATAAATTTATCTATGTGCTTTATACGTATTTTGAAAACTCACAATGTTCTTCATACAGATAAATTTATCTGTATACTTATTTATGCAAGACAGATAAATTTATCTGTCTGTATACTTATTTATGCAAGACAGATAAATTTATCTGTATATTTTAAAAAATACACAGGTAAATTTATATGTTCAATGATTCAACTGGATTTCGTGCATTAAAATTTTATATGATGGATGAAAAACAAAACCGACACTATTTTAAGGATCTAAGACTAATTTTTTGTATAATTAAACTATATTCTTATATAATAATAGAAAAACAATATTATAATTTATTTTCTTATATTATTAAGAAAACTACACTTTTCTACTCTAGTAGAGAAATAATAAACTTTTATAACCTATTTTCTTATATTATTGAGAAATCATATTTTCATATTAATAAAAAATAATAAACGTTCAACCTATTTTTTCTTATAATATTAAGAAAAACTATAGTTTTCATAATAATTAAAAAAATTAAAATTTTAACCCATTTTTTATAATATAAGAAAAACCTATATTTCTCTATAATAATAGAAAATAAAACTTTTAACCTGCTTTCTTATAATAATATTAAGAAACACTATATTTTTCTATATTAATAGAAATATCAATCTTTTCACCTATTTTCCTATAATATTAGAAAACAATATCATTTTCTACTAAATCAACTTTTAACCTACTTCCTTATAATACTAAGAAACACTATATTTTTTTATATTAATAGAAAAACTAGACTTTTAACCTATTTTCTTATAATGTTAAAAAATACTATATTTTTTCTACATTAATAGAAAAATAATAAAATCCTTTTCTATTCTATTTTCTTATAATATTAAGAAACACTATATTTTTCTATATTTGTTAGCCCAAGAACTTTTTTATTTTGATTTTGATGATTTTCATAATTTATTTTTTAAGAATAAATGACTTTAAAAGGATAATATTTTTATATTTTCAAAATGAAAGTGTTAACACATTTTGAACAAATAATTTGACACCTTAGCCAAAAAGAAATGACTTATCTCTCAAAAAGATTAAAACCCTTAAGTATTCTTGCATGAGAATATTTTGTGTTAAACTCAATTAAAAAATAAATCAAACACTTTAAAGGTAAAGTATACTTGAATCACATCAAGTGTGTCAACTCCTTTAAACAAATGGCTTGACACTCTAACAGTTTCATGAAATTATCCTTCATGTATCAAAATTAGTGTCGACACAAACGAATTTTGTGTCAACACTAAAGAGTCGTAGCTCTCAGGACTTAAAATGAGTCGACACAATTAAGTTTTATGTCGACACCAAAGTGTCTCACTTTTGGTATTAGGAATTTTGGGTCGATACAAATGGAAATCGTGTTGACACAAAAGAACCGATGCCACATGTTATAGACACCCCAATTTGACCTAGTCTAATTTTAGGTGAATCCGATGCTGAAAACAGGTGAAATGGACTTCAGTTCGATCCTCGAAAAGTGATCCAAGCTCGGTATTTAAACCCAGAACTTTCAAACCAAAGAAATTTTGTCGAACCT
Organism: Heliamphora pulchella; assembly: GCA_032270985.1. Taxonomy (NCBI): domain Eukaryota; kingdom Viridiplantae; phylum Streptophyta; class Magnoliopsida; order Ericales; family Sarraceniaceae; genus Heliamphora; species Heliamphora pulchella. The sequence goes on from JAULJZ010039609.1 coordinate 13,625, forward strand.
TCGAAACTTGCTGTCCAAGTAAGGCGATCACCAACTTGCATAGTGGCGACTGCCAATAGAATCTCTTGAAAACCCTAGTCAAAAGTGGCGACCACCACCTCCAAACCAGCAACCGCCAACTTGCATTGTGGTGACCGCCAACTCCAAATGGCTTGACATGTCTTAGAACATGGCAGCATCTCATTGGTTGACGAACTCTATAAATACCATACTCATGGTACGTTTTCAAAGACAGAATTTTATAGAAAGATTTAGTGAGAGAAGCTCTGCCGAGTCGCCAAGCAATTCCGAGCCCCGACGCCGAAGTCCTGCCGAAATACCGACTTCCGAACCTCCAACGCCTACTTTGAAACCTTAGCTTTGATCACAATCCGAGGATTGGACCATTGAAGTACATTTTCGATTTGAGGATTCCCCGGCAATCTAGGTATCTCGTTTGGATCCCCGATCGTTCTAACTTTATTTTCTCTTTTTTAGAGTGATCGGGTTAACTTTCAATTTTAATTTGCATGTTTCTTTTGTTTACGTAATTAAACTCGCTTATTGCTTAAATTGCCTTATGTAATTGATTCATTGTTTAGTTGTTAATTTTCTCTTATTTACACTTAACACACTTGTTATTTTTTTAATTCATTAATTAGTGCTAATATAATTTGACAATACGACTAAATAATATCGTTATTGTTACAGTAAAAAACACTTACATAAAATAGTTGCAGTTGTCAATATTGCACCTATTTGATGATAATTTTTCTTTTAATTTTAATTTAGTATTTCCTTTGTTAGTATTTTATTTATTTATTTCTTTTCTTTCTTTTCTAGATTAATTAATAAATAATTTAATTGTGTTATTTTTTTTCTCTTTTTTTATACTAATGTCCCTTTTAGTTTAAGGTTTCTTTTCTTTTAGCATTAATGTAATTTTCTTTCAATACATTTTTTTTTTCTTGTAATATTAGTTTAATATTTTTTTTCTAGCATTTTA
>JAULJZ010039640.1:0-14607 GCA_032270985.1 Heliamphora pulchella
CTTGCATGTGTATGTTTTTAAGTTTTATGGCTTGTGTGTATTCTGGAGTTTTGGTTTATGTGAGTTTATAACATGCATACAAAGAAAACATGTGAAAATATACACAACATAAGCTAAGCAACCAAAACCTTAAGTAGCCTGATTTTCTGGACTTACTTTCTGTCACAAATTTTAAAACATCATAACTGATTATAGAAAAATGATCTTAAAGTGATTTTTGTGTCCATACCTAGATTTTGGAGTTATCGTTCATACAAAATTGGTTTGAGGTGATTTCGTTGGGTAGAACGCCAGATATTTTATTTTTTCCAAAGAGTATCAGATCTTGACCACTCTGAGTTGCAGACCTAAAAACCCTACGTTAGAATAAGAACCGAACTTTGGTCAAAACATGAAACTTGTAGATGACATATTTATCTTTCTTTCCACCAAAAAGGATCAAAAAATATAAAATCTTGATAGGTCAAAAACCTTTCCAAAGTCACTGTTGAGGTTTAGTGACTCACAAACCTCTCTGTCACACATTTTTGTGAGAACCAAAACCCAACATTTTAGAAGCTACATCCAAAAGTGGTAAATATGAAAAGTGTAAATAGCATACTAAAAAAAATACTGAGCAAATATCAGCTGAAAATACCCTCGGATGATGTCCCAAAGGTTTTGAGTATTCTCTGTTACAAACACACTCTTAGACCCTTTTTAGGCTGACTGAACCTTTTTTTATAAATTGGCAAACATCTCAAACGTTTTCCTAATACCTTGGCTTAGCACAAAATATAAAACTTGTAGGGGACACCCTGAAATAAAAGCTCACCAACAATCAGAGCCATAGCCCTTTACATGATTCCCCAAAATCGTGGCCAACAGAGGCCCGATTTTTATGGTTTTCTCTGTAAAATGCTGAACGGTTTTTACTAAAATAAAATAAATGACCTTTTTACTTTAAGAACTAACATTGGTGATAAATATGAAAGTTATAGAAAATATTTTTATCTAATTAGTGTTAAAATTTTATAAATTAAATCAATGTCTAAGTACTTCGAAACATTGTCGCAACTTTAAAACTAGTAATTAAACTTGTACAAAAAATTGGCTAAGTATTTGAATGGTGTGTTACTTATGAGACTTGAGTGTGTGAATCTTATATGAACTTTGTGAGTAATTAGTGTATGAAAATGATATTTTTTGGTGAGATGAACTCATGCCAATGGTTCGAGTATATGTTGCTTAAATTGTGGTTATACTTCACATGCTTGTACTTAATGCTTTAGTAGGTTGTACCATGTGGCATGTCATGTTTATTTACCATGCAATGATTAATTGTACATGAGAGGCATATTGCACGACATGGGCATTTGTTCATTTCATCTTGGGTTATCGGAGTCCCCTTTGTATCTTCCAATTGGGTTGGGTGACATGGAAATCAATTATTCAGTGGTTGTGGATCTAAGGTGTCCATGGTTGCCAATGATTTGGGAAGTTGCTATAATGAAAAATAGGTTTATTATGAAAAACGGGTTAAGGAACCATCGGTTCGTCACTAGCCTTTTATTTCGGTAATTTAGACTTTGGGTTAACGCCAAAGGATCATTCTTGTACTTAAGGTGAGTTTTATGCGCAGGTAATCTAGCCAGAGAACTTGGAATAAGGATGGATGGGTTGTAATAAGGATGAAACTGGCTTCCCCACGCCGTTGCTATTGAGTAAAACGGCTGAGGTATGAAGCCAAGGCGAGCGTTTACCTTTCACAACGAGGCAAGAAGATGTTTAGCGGTCAAATCCCATTAAGTCTACTTTGTAATTCCCGGTGTGAAATTCATGATACTATTTTGGAAGTACTTGGGGTTGGGCATTTGCACTGCATTCATCTGCATCACGCACTCACACTTCTGTTCTTATATGTGCTCATCCTATTGAAAATGATAACTTTCCATATCCCTGTTCTCTTAACTTTGCATTGAGTATTTTACGATATGTATTGTAGAATATCTCGTTGTGAGTTTGTTAGACGGTTTAGGGAATTTTTTTCTGGGCTCCGGCTTATGGCATTCGTGCCACAGGTGAAGAAGAAGAACAGTTCGAGGAAGGCACGTTCGTTAAGGAAGGAGATTTTGAAGAAGGGGGTGAGTGGCAGGAACTGGTCGATCCTAACGACGCAGTTTGAAGGCGCAGAATATTTACTTTTGATCTTTTTGTTTAGTTTTTCCGCGGACATAATATAACTTTTGTTAAGCTTTCTGGATTACTGTACTTATTAAGTATTTTGAACAATCTCTGAACCGTTAATGATATAGTAGTTATCTTATGTATTTATAACATTAAGCTAGAATATATTCCTTATTTATAGTTACATATGTCCCGACATGCCCGGGGAAAGGGGTGTCACAATTGGTATCAGAGCCTAGGTTTAGTGAACCTTCAGGCCTTGGAAAATGGGAGATTACGAGTTCTGTAGCATAGAAACTATGTAGAGTGCCTATACTATTAAGTTATTACGTATAATTTTAACAACTTAAAATCTTTACCTTAAGATTTTGTGAGATCCTGACCAGTTTTTTTTTTCGGCGTTTTCGGACGTACGTTATATGTTTTCGTTTGAGCATATTTTTATTGTTTTTGATACATGATCGGGCCTAGATATGCATGCGGGATAGGTTCCCGGGGCCGTGGGCCGTTGTGGCGCGATTCTCGAAAAATTTCAAAAAAAAGATATTTTAGAGGCCTATAAATATCTAGAGTTAGATATTTTCATAAAGATATTTTCCAAAAATTAACTCCTAAGTTTTTTGTTCTCTCTGTCTTCTCTCTAAATTCTTGGGAGCCCGGGGCTCGGTTTTCAACAATCCAACAGCGGATCCTTACTTTTGGCGTTGTGGGCTACGCAACCATTCGGTTAGATTTTGATTCTTGCGAAACTCAATTTTGCACGTGGTTCGAGACGTCGAGTTTTGAACTCACTGAGGTAGGATTCTAGACCTGAGCCAGCCCAGATCATGTTTTGAGATACGGTTTTGATTTTCAAATCTCAGATCAAGCCTCAAAAACACCCGTTTTGATACCTAGAACCATACCCGAGCTCAAGGCTATCATAAAACCTCGAAAGGAACATCCCTCTTTCAATTTCATCCAACCGAACGCTAAAAACGGTTTTAACCAAAAACTATATCTAAAACACAAATCATTTTTTCATGTGTTTTTACACGGTGAAACAACATGAGATTACATATATATCCCTCATACAACAGTAAAATCTAAAATTCTACCTCATTGGGTAAAAAATCCGACGTCTCGAGCTACGTGCAAATTCAAGTTTCATCGAAATCAAATTCTGAGTGGATGGATGCGAAGCCCTCGATGCCGATACTAAGGATCAGCAGGTGATCCGTCAAAAACAAAACCCCGGGCTCCCGAGAAGTTAGAGAGAAGGCAGAGAGAAAATTGGAGGAAACTTAGAAGTTAAGTTATCAAAATATCTATTTAAAAAATATCTAAGTTCTGATATTTATAGGCCTCCAAAATATTTGTTTTTTTTGTAATTTTAAAATTCGCATGGCAACTCCCTATAATCTCGAGAACCGATCCCGCATGCTCAGATAAACTTAAACATGCATCAAAGAGAATAAATTATACACCGAACAAATATATGCAAAATACAGCATTTTCATATAAGTTTCAAAAAGAAATGGGTCTGGGTCTCACAGTGTCAACCCAAAAGTTCAAGCTATCAAAACCAAAATGCTAGCAACGAACACATAGTGCCTAACAATATTCATGATAAATCATTTCAAACACTGAGGACACGCCCAGAGTGTATAAACCAAATTTTGTAGCACCGGGGACATGCCTAGGGTGTACAAGGAGAATTCATCCCAAAATATTTTCAAAAACAGCAATCAGGGACGCCCTAGACAACGATTTGCATAGATGGACTCTAATATGACAAAATGCAAGTGCTAATACTCATAATGTGTACCATTGATTTCAAGTGCAATAATTTATAGTATGGCAATAACTAGCATGGCAAAGTTCATGGTACAACGCGCAAAACATAAGGTACAAGTTTGTGAAGCACAAATTATAATTCTCAAAATATGATTCAAACATGATAGCATGAGTTTTAAATTATCATACATTTACTTAAAACACTAATCAACTAATTCAAATCAATCATCATATAAAACTCAGCTCTCATAGCAAATGGTACTCAATTCACACTTAGCAACTTTTAAGACCTAATTCGAGTATTAAATTAAATGGACCGACAAGGTTTTGGGGAATCTAGACATGGAATCAAGTTATGATTTTTAAACATCATTTAGATAAAAATATTTCTTCCAACTTTCACGTTTAACACTAAGGAAAAAATCTTAGACAAAAGGATGAACAAAACATCCTAAACAAAAACAGTTCAGCACCTTTCTTAAAATTTTACCAAAAATATGCCTCTGTTGGTCTCGGTTTTGGGATATCATATCAAGTCCAAATAAGCCCATTGTTGGATACGTTCTAGTTCCACATGTCTCCTACAAGTTTCATGTTTAGTGTTAAGTGTAGTTGTTTGGAACAAATTAGACGTTTTGGCCATTTTAAAAAATAGGTTCTGTCAGCCTCCAAAACTCAATAGAGCCGATTTTAATAGGAGTTTTGGGCTACATGAAAATAGGTGACAGAAGTGTCCTTTAGGGGTTGAAACTCAACAGATAATTTTAAAGGGGTTTTGACCTATCAAAATTCAATCTTTTGTACTCCTTTTTGGGGGGTAGGTAGATATACATGTTATCTATAACTTATATATTTTGACCAAAGTTCAGATCGCATTGTAAACTAGGGTCTTTAGGTCGGTAGTGTTGACTGGTCGAAAAATAACACACTTTTGTAAAATTGCAATATCTCGAGTTCTACTTACTCAAATGAGTTAACTTTGGATAAATGATAACACAAAGATATAAGTTTGGACATAAAGAACATGCTTAGATCAATTTTCCACATTGATTTATGGCATTCCAAAGTTTATGGCAGAAACATCTATGTTCTCAAAAATCAAGCATCTTATGGTCCAATTTTCCTCCTTATGATATGTCAAGTTTTTGTTTTATTTCTTTGCATGCTTGTGTTTTAGACATTAATATCAAGGCTCCAGCATACTTCTAAGTCATCTAACTCAAAAATAACAACACACAACAACATCTCATATCATTTATAAACATAACAACCCCAAATCTTCAACTACGATGCCTTTTCGGTTTGTTTCCAGTTCACGATTCTTAAAGTATTTAAAGAGATGAGTTGAGGGATATGTTAAGAGATATTAGACATAAGGTTTAGAGATTTTACTTACTTATTTGAGAGATCAAAGGAGGATGGATGATGGATTAGAACTTAGCTTTAAAAAATTTCCCTTGATAAATTACCCAAAAAAAAAATTTATTGATTTATTCTTTTTTCTTCCCTTTTCTCCCTCAAACCCACATGAACACTCAAGAGCAAGAGGTTTTGGTTTCTCTTCTTTTCTTGTCTGAAATTATCAAGTGAAGAAGATGGTGTTTGGCTTGATTTATATAGGCAAAGGTTATGGGACAAAGGGGAGACAAAAAGTACCCTTAAAAGACTTTTTTCTTCTTTTTTATAAATGAGATATGACATGATTTGAGTGGTTCAACTTTTGAGGCCTAAATATCATATATGGGGAAGATAAATACAGCTAGGGGTCAGTTTGGGAGACAAAAATCAGATTTCCCATCAATCAAGGGGTTTTTCTTGATTTTCGTGCCCTTGTTGTGAAAGAAAATGCATTAAAATTTAATTTGATATATCTTTTTGATGTCTTTTCCTATTGAGACATATTATTTTAGTTTTTTTTATGATAAATTTAGTATTTGCATGTATTATTATAGTTTTCATAGCAATTGATTAAATTAGATGTAGTCTTTTAAATCCAATTAAGCTATTTTGACAATATATGAGTTTTTAACTTATTTTGTTGTGTATGAACTTCAATAATGATTTGTTTACTTTTGTTAACCTATAACACCATATTATTATGTATATTACTTGTTCAACAAGTATTAGATCATCATAAGACTTGGTTTAATATCTTTCTCATTATTTTCAGCTTAAAAGAAAGAAAAATGCTACTTTTGGCACACTTCCCAAGGTGGTCGGCCACTAAGAGCTATTTTTGTCATTTTTGTCATTTTTGATTTTATTTTATCCTTTACTACTTAATTGTACTTAAATCCTTAATTTAGAGTGTCTATATATTAAAATTTAAATTTTTAAGACTTTTTACTGCACTATGGGCGAAACGATCATTTTACCCTACTTATGAGAATTTTTGATTTCTAATTCATTATTTATTGATATTTACTTAATTTAGAATATTGGAGGACCCTCTGGGTGCTAAGGTTTTTTTATCTCAGTTTTGAACATTTTTAGGGTTTTCGGGCCGAAGTTAGAGTTTTCAAGTCGAGTTAGGGTTTTGAACCTCTTTCGTGCTTTATGGCCTCGTGAACTATCCGTCACTAATATTAGGGTCCGAGCAGGGTGTGGCGCCGGGATTTTAGGGTTTTTGAAGGCTCCAAAATATAGAGTTCAAAAGATATTTACAAAATATTTTAATATCTTGAAAGTCAAATCTTGAAAACTCCTTTTTGTAGAAAATAGAGTCGCCACTTAATTTTTAAGAAAAATCAAGAAAAATAAAAATGGCTATTGATCTTTAAATCGTTAAACAGAGAAAAGAGTTCGGGAACTAAGGTACGAATCGGGAAAGGTGTTACGCACCCCGTTCGTCCAATCGTAAGGTTGGCCTCCACTAATCATCATTGGTTCTTTTGATAAGATTTTTCAAATACATACAAATAAAGAAAATAGAAACAAAGAGAGAACATCCAAAATTAAATACAAAAAATACATAACATATGTATATAAAATACCAAAACAAAACAAATAAAGAAATAAAATCTTAAGTCCTACAGCATGCAATTTCTAACTAAGGATACATGGAGCAAACTCGAATTGTACAATTCAAAATAAACTAAACTAGCATGATCCAAATAAAAGAGCAAAAATTATCCTAAAAATTACTAAATATAAAAAAAATGCTAACAACATAACTAAATGGTCAAAAATAACCTCAACTATCCTAAACACAGTTTCAAAAAAGGTAATCAAGACAAAAAAAAATGATACTAAATGCATTTTACCAAAATAACCCAAAATTATACTAACATGAAGCTTGCTTTAAAAATGATAAAAATTCTAACTAAGAATAAATGAAGTGAAGGAAAACTAAGCTAATGCTTAAACAATTTTTGAATTTATGAAAAAAGAATAAAAGAAAGAAAGAATAAACAAAATACTATCAAAAGGAGGTTAAATTAATACTAAAAGATTTTTTTTATGGATTTTATGTTTAAACAAAATAAAATAGAAGATAAATAAAATGAGTGCTATTAAAAAAAATGCAATCAACATTAGAATATTAAAAAGGATTTTAATACTTTACAAAATAAAAGAAAAAGAAAAAGAAAGAAAGAAAGATTAAACTAAATTAAAAGATTTTGATGGAGTTTTAATACTTAGCAAAGAAAAATAAAAGAAATAAAAAAAGAAATTAAAGAAATACTATAAAAGAAAAATTAAGCTAACCTTAAAAAGAAAAAGAAAAAGGATAAAAAAAATGAAACATTATAAGGAAAATAAAACTAATGATGAAAATGAAAAGAAAATAAAATGAAATGCTAGTAAAAGAAATTACACTAATATTAAAAGAAATTACACTAATATTAAAAGAAAAGCATACTAATATTAAAAAAAATGCAAATAAAGGAACATTAAACTAATACTAAAAGAAAATGAACATTAAACAAAAATTGAAAGAAAAATAATATTAAATTAATATTACAAGAAAAAAAAAATGAAATAGAATACTATTAAAAGAAAAGAAACTAAGTACAACTATTTAACTTGCAAATATGAATGAAGTATTGACAACTACATCCATATAAATGTAAGTGCATTATTATAACAATTAACAACATTAATAAGTTATAATTGTCAAAACATATTAGCACTAGTTGATAAATTACTGAAAAATAACAATGTACTAAGTGTGAGTGTGTAATACAAGTAAAGTAAACAAATTAATCAAACAAAATAAAATTATAATTATAACATGAATTAACTAGTTTACTCAAACTAAGCACATTAACTACCAACCAAATGAAACATAACGATTCAAGCAATCACATAAGTAATGTAAGAAAGTATGTAAAATGAAACAATTAACTTAACCCGGGCACTCCAAAGAGGTAGAAAATAGAGCTAGAAGGACCGGGGATCCAAACAAAGTACCTAGATTGCTAAAGAATCTTCGAGTTGGGAAATGGTGATGGACAATTCAATCCTCGGGCGATGATCCAAGCTAGGGTTTTAGAACTTTGGTATTGGGGTTTCGGCTCACGACACTTCGATAGTGTTTCGGTGTCAGGGCTCAAGATTGCTCGGCGACATGGTATAGCTTCTCTCTCTAAAATTTTCTCCTTAAAATGTACTAGGGAGTACGGTATTTATAGAATTCCTCAACTAATGAAAGGATGACACATTTTGGAAGTTAGGCCATTTGAAGTTGGCAGTCGCCAGGTTATTAGTTGGCGGTCGCCATGTTAGAGGTGGCAGTCACCACTTTGGCTAGGGTTTCTAAGAAGTTTTATTGGTGGTCGCCACAATGTAAGTTAGCAGTCACCACAATGCAAGTTGGCGGTCGCCATAAAAAGTGAATATTTTCAAATGGTCCTATTAGCGGTCGCCATAATGGAGTTGGTGTTTCAAAATAATTTCATTGGTTTGAAGATTTTGATGATTGAGTTCAAATACCAAGCTTGGATCATTTCTTGAGGATCGTACTAAGGCACCATTCTAACTGTTTTTATCATCGGATTCACCCAAGATTAGGCGGGGTCAAATTGTGGTGTCTACAGTTGCCCCTCTTTGATATAACTTGCATAGCAATGCGTGATGCAAGTTATATCAAAGATCCAAAGACAACAATCATTTGGTTGAGCCGTCAATCTTAGGTCATAAACACACAAGCATGCATATGATGTTGATCGCACTCGAATTTCCATCGAGCTGCCTACGAACCCCTTTGCTAGGGATTAGACCAAAGCGTAGTTCATAGAGCAAAATGCAAGGATGCAAGATAAGAAATATGATGCAGATGCTAACATGAACAGATGCTAACATGATGCAGACACTGGTATGATCGAACAACTCCTAAAAATTGAGTCAAGATCTTAAGAGAACACAAACAAGTCGAAGATCAAGTTAAGATCTAAGAACTCGGCTGGGGGTAAGACAATCAAAAGGATCGAGTCAAGATCCTAAAAATTATCTTAACCAGGAAAGCAACAATAAATTGATAGGTCGAGTCAAGACCTAACAACCCGGAATGATAACGGGATGAGGATAACTAAAAAGTAAACTCATCCTCATCGGAGAGAACCATGAATTAATAGGTCGAGTCAAGACCTAAAAATTTGGGATGGAAGCGGGATAAAAATAATTGAAAGCTAAGTCACGGCCCAAAATTAGATTTATCAAAAAGAAATCGATGAATTAATAGGTCAAATCAAGATCTAAAAAATCGAGACAAAATACGGGATAAAAATAATTAAAAGGTCAGGTCAAGACTTTTAAAATTATTTTTATCAATAGAGAAAACCACAAAAAGATATGGGTTTAAGCAAAAATACACAAATAAGCACACGAAGAGGAAATAAAACACAAAAAAAAAACACGCAGTAAAACACAAATAGAATAATAGGCTAATAAACACATATCATAAACCCCCAAATAAACGCACACAAATACAAAATAAACCCCAAACAACCCTCAAAACAAAAATAAAGGCAAATTGACACAAGGCCGCCAACTTTGGAGTTGGCGATCGCCAGGATAGATATGACGTGGCCGTTGACAAGATGGCGGTCACCACGCCGTTTCCCCTCTAATATGGCGGTCGCCATGATAAAAACCCCTTGAAGCTAACGGTCGCCAGGAAACTCTTGGGAAACCCAACGGTCGCCAACATTAAAGGTGGCGACCGCCACCTCCAAACGCGCATAAGGCTCTCGAGGGCGCGCGGGCTAGGCTCATTCTTGCATACCTCACTCTCTCTCTAGCTCCTTTGTGCTCTCAAACTCTCTCTTGCTCTTCCCTCGCAACCTTTGAGCTCTTTCTTCCTATGGCGGAACATGGACATCTTGATGACATTGCGAGAGCCATCCAAGGCTCCTCCGCGAGCGAGAGCTCTGTCATGGGGACTCTCGGGGGCACGACCACCAGCCTTCCTACCGGCGGGGTCACTACCACTCAGCCTTCCACCGCGCTCGGTGCGATGGATGCCCTTGCCCTTGAGACGAAGCGTGCCTCCTGTCGTGCTGTTGAGGAGGAGGCACGGGCAACTGCAGACGCTGCTACCGAGGCCGATATGGCCGACTTTCTCGATTCACGCGCTGAAGAGGGCCATCTAGAGCCTTTCGATCCTCACACCTACGCCCCGTTACCCCACCGCTTGATCTTGAGTGGGATGCGACATTATGAGCCACCTACTGGCTCCATTGCTACCAATGTCCTTCTTCGAGAGCCTAATCAGCATATTTCTCGCCAGCATCCATCGGTAAGCTCTCTATCCTTACTGTTTTGATATCAAAGCATGTTCATACGATATATCTCAAACATAGACGCATGCTTAGGATCCCCCATGTGATATGATGATGATATGATATGATGTAATGATGATGATTTGTTTTGATACCTATGATGACTACTGTGTAATGTTTGAGATCTGTAATCATCGGACTGAAAATCTTAGCTTAGGTGTCTGTGCAATGGAGTTTTAAAACAGTAGAGATACTAGGGTTAGGGTTTAAATGCAAGCAATAAAATGACGATTATTTTAATAAAAATCACAAAAATAAAGGGTTTGACTTTTTTATTTTTATTTTAGGAAAAACATAAAAAACTATGATTGGTTTTTCATTTTTATTTTTGAAGCTAATCATAAAAATCTAAGGGAGAATTTTTATTTTTGTTTTTGAGGTATGAAAACTAAGGGGAAATTTTTTTTCAAAAATCCTAAAAACTAGAGGAAATTTTGTCGAAAATACTAAAATCTAGAGCAAATTTTCAAAAATCACAAACTCTAGAAAATTAGGAGGTATTTTTCAAAAATCTAGAAAATTAGGAAAATCTTTAGAAAATTAGGGCAAGTTTTTAAAAATTCTTAGAAAATTAAGGAAAATTTTTAACAATTTAGGGAAAATTTTTAAAAATTCTTAGAAAATTAGGGTTAATTTTCAAAAATTCTTAGAAAATTAAGAAAAATTTTCAAAAAATCGGGACAAATTTTCAAATATTCCTAGAAAATTAAGAAAGATTTTTAGAAAATTAGGTCAAATTTTCAAAAATTCTTAGAAAATTAAGAAAAAATTTAAGAAAATCGGGGCAAATTTTTAAAAACAAGGCAAAGTTTTCAAAAATCTTAGAAAATTAGAAAAAAAAATTCAAAACTCTTAGAAAATTAAGAAAAAAATTTAAAAATTAGGGCAAATGGGTGAAACACAAATATCAAAGGAAAGATTTTTTACTTTTGATTTTTAGGAAGAATGATTAACGCAAAATGATAGAGATTTGTCTAGCGCACCAAGGCTTAGGATTTCTAGTTTTTAACTAGGATGTGCAAAAATCAAAGAATCGTCACTCACACACGAACCTAGGGATAAGAAGATTTGCATGGCGCACTAGGTCTTAGGGTTCCTAGCCTTCTACTAGGACGTGCCAGGTATGCCTGGCGGACCGGGGCTAAGGGTTCCTAGCCTTCTACTAGGACGTGCAAAAATCAAAGGATCGTCACTCACACATGAATCTAGGGTTAGAAAGATTTGCCTGGCGCACCAGGGCTTAGGAATCCTAGTCTTCTACTAGGACGTGCAAGGTTTGCCTTGCGCACCAAGGTTTAGGGTTCTTAGTCTTCTACTAGGACGTGCAAAAAATAAAGGATCGTCACTCACACACGAACCTAGGGTTAGGAAGACTTGCCTGGTGCACCAAGGCTTAGGGTTCCTAGTCTTCAACTAGGACGTGCAAAAACCAAATGATTGTCACTCACACACGAACCTAGGGTTAGGAAAACTTGCCTGGCACACCAGGGCTTAGGGTTCCTAGTCTTCTACTAGGATGTGCAAGGTTTTCCTTGCGCACCAGGATTTAGGGTTCCTAGTTTTCTACTAGGACGTGCAAAAATCAAAGGATCGTCACTCACACGCGAACCTAGGGTTAGGAATATTTTCCTAGCGCACCAAGGATAAAGGTTCCTAGCCTTCTACTATGACATGCAAGGCTTGCCTGACGCACCAGGGCTTAAAGTTCCTAATCTTCTACTAGAACGTGCAAAAATCAAAGGATCTTCACTCACACACAAACCTAGAATTAGGAAGATTTGTCTGATTCACTAGGGCTTAGAGTTTCTGGTCTTCTACTAGGACGTGTAAGGTTTGTCTAGTGCACCAGAGCTTAGGGTTCCTAATCTTCTACTAGGACGTGCAAAAACCAAACGATTGTCACTCACACACGAACCTAGGGTTAGGACGATTTGCCTAGTGCACCAGGGCTTAGGGTTCCTAGTCTTTTACTACGACGTGCAAGGTTTGCCTGGCGCACCAGAGCTTAAGGTTCCAAGTCTTCTACTAGGACGTGTAAAAACTAAAGGATCATCAATCACACACGAAACTATGGTTAGGAAGATTTACCTGGCGCACCAGGACTTAGGGTTCCTAGTCTTCTACTAGGACGTGCAAGGTTTACCTGGTGCACCAGGACTTAGGGTTCCTAGTCTTCTACTAGGACTGTAAGGTTTTCCTGGCACACCAGGGCTTAGGGTGCCTAATCTTTAGGGCTTGAGAGATTTACTTGGCGCACCAGGGCTTAGGGAACCTAATCTTTAGGTCTTGGGGCTCCTAGTCTTCTACTAGAACGTGTACGATTTGCCTGGCGCATCAGGACGTAGGGTGCCTAGTCTTCTAAGGCTTTTGGGAGAACTGAAGGGTTTTTATTGCTTTCAGCCATTTTCTGCATATCTCATGCTTGGTCTATTCTTATATATCCTCTGCTCATTTTCTTCTTTTCAGGATGGTTACTATATCAGGGGCTTCGGTGGTTCTACCTTTGGAGAGGTATTAGAGTGGTATGATGCCCTCCCTGCTCTTAGCCGGGCTATTATCGATGCCTCTAGCTTTGCTCGATTCATATCCCTTCTGGGTAGAATGTGTAATGACTGGGTATGACTGACAGCCTTGGCCAAGCGGTGGTGGGATACCACTAGCACCTTCCACTTCACCACATTTGAGGCCACATTGACACCTCTTGACTTCGCGCTGATCACCTGCATTAGAGCCGGCGATGCTCCCATTCCTTTCGAACTCTCTTTCGCCCAGTCCACCGACGCACTGATGCATCTACTCGGAGCTATCCCCGCACAGATGGACAGAAACTGGGTCTGATACACCTTGTTCTTCGAGCGCTTCTACCATTTTCACTGCTCTAAGCCCCGCCACTTCGAGTGGGTCGCTCGGGGATTTCTGATGTATATGTTTGGTACCTCCTTGTTAACAAGGAGAACACCGTGCATTTACATTACTTGGGTGCCCTGGCTTGTCTTGGCTGGGTTGCTTCATATGACTGGGGATGTGCTGCTCTCGCTACTCTCTATGGCTTCATGAGGACTTTGACCCGGTTCTCCCAAGAGCTCAGCATAGGGGGATACTGGAGGGTTTAGGAGGTATGCTTTAATTTCTGCACATTTCCATTCATTTCTGTTATCTATTATCCACTATCTGCTTGCTGACATCTTCTCTTTTTTAGTTTTGAGCTTATAAGTTTCTCGAGCTTTATGTCCAAGCAAACTCCTCAGCAGACCCCTTAGTCATTCCCCGCGCGGCTCGATGGTTTCGAGACCTAAAGTGGAAGAAGGCTGGGGGGAAGGACATTGACCGCTTTTGAGCATCGTTGGACTGGCTGACCCCAACCAGGTATCACTTATTACTTACTGCTCTCTATTTCATACTATTCACTGCAATACTTATTATGCTGCCCTGCACTGCACTGTTTCTGTTCTTTTTTTTGCACCCGAAGCACTGCACACTGATTATCATACTGTACTACATTCATTACTTACTGTTTACTGATTGCTTTGCACAGTACTTTGAATTGCTGTAGGTCCACTGGGATGTCTGGCGGGGGGTAGAGGATCGAGCTTGCATAGATTTGATGCGCAGCTGGGACCTTACCTCGACGTAGATCTTGCTAAAGGGTCTATTAGGCTGGGAGTACTATGTCGGGGAGCGAGTGGTCCGCCAGTCACTCAGCCTCGATCACTTTAGGATACTGGTGGTTGTAGACACCCCAATTTCACCCCGCCTAATCTTAGGCAAATCTGATGATGAAAACAGATGGAATAGTGCCTCAGTACATCCTCGGGAGGTGATCCAAGCTCGGTATTTGAACCCAGTCATCAAAAACCTTCAAAACCAATGAAATTGTACCAAA
>JAULJZ010039651.1:3358-14607 GCA_032270985.1 Heliamphora pulchella
TGATGGGCCTCTTAGGTCTTGGCCCAGCCGGCCCTGGCGGCAGAAGGCGAGGATAAGCACCAGAGGTTGCTGACGCCGGTGTTGATGCTGGAGCTGCTGCCCCCGGAGCTGGAGCTACTAGAGTTGCTACCCCCGGAGCTAGAGCTGGAGGGGTGATAGGTCCGAAGATCCCTTGGGAGATCCAGACTGTGGCCTATGGCTTCCCTTTATCGCTTCCTGTTCCAGTCCCTCCAGTTTTTGAGTTCAGGGCGGAGATTGGCCAGGTATTTCCTTATCCTTACTCCTTTCTTTCATTTTCTGCTTCATTTATCCGGCTGACTTCTTCTCTTTCCTTCTATAGTTTAATCAGGCATAGGTGGACCAGACGATGCTGATGGTCACCGGCCTGAGAGTGATGGTTCGGCAGATGGATGCCTCGATGTGGGCGGCCGACATTGCTTTTACGCCAGTAGCCGTTGTAAGTAGCTCACGTGTTCTTTTTAGTTTTTTTGCATTTTCCTACCTTTATTCTTGCTCTGAGTCTTGCTTTTCTTTTAACATCCTCCAGCTCTGGTCGCCGGTGTAGTGCCCCCATAGGCTCCAGTTGGGCCTCCTGCCCCAGTCCCGGTTAGAGGCCGTGGTTCCCGAGTGTCTTCTTGGGCCCATTCTAGGGGGCTGGTCTCATCTGCTCGGAGCTGATCCAGAGTTATTTCCTCTTCAGACAGCGACGATGGTGATGACTTTCACCGGCTCTTTGAGGACGACAGTTTGGAGGAGGCTGACCCCTCTTGTCGAGTCCGCCCGAGACATATATGAGAGAGAGAGAGAGTGCTTCCCCCCTCCCAGTTTTGTTTATTACTTTTGATGGGACTGTGTGCCCTGGCTTGACACACTTTGATACATTTTACTTGATCCATGGGCCTGCGTGTCCCAGTCTGCTGTTTATTGGGCCTGGGTGCCTTGGTTTATATTCTGATATACTATATTACATTTTTGGGGCCTTCGTGTCATTTTACCATTTTATGTTCATCTGCTACGTGATTCTTTCTTGTTTACTGCTCAAACTTGTATGTTCAATACAAATGTCAACACTTTTCACAAGCCACAAAACTGCCAACCGAATATTCCCTTAATATTTCAACATGGCGGCCGCTTCTATTGAACCCTTTTAACATGGCGGTCGCCACCTCAAACATGGCGGTCGCCATCTCTAACCTGGCAATCACCACCTCAAACATGGTGGTCGCCATCTCTAACATGGCAGCCGCCTGGTCAAAGCGATGATATCACTGTACTATGCTTTTTCAAGTTGGCGGTCGCCAACTCCAAGGTGGCGGCCACCACAATCAGTGTGCCTTTTGTCGAATTTTTTTAGTTTCTCGCCCTTTCCTGCCTTATAAACTCAGCCCTGGAGGCTTCCTTTTCTGTTGCTTACACTCAAATGGCTATCTCACTTTCTTCATGGGTTGAGGCATTCTCCCACATCGAGTGTCTGAACTTTGCTTCTTTTGGGATCAACTCTTTATTTCATCTCATGGCCGTGCAGATCAACGAACCATTGTTGAAGGCCGCCGTTCAACTATGGGGTCCACAGTCCCACGTCTTTTGGTTTCGCCTTGAAGAACTCTGCCCCACTGTGGAGGAGTTTGCTGCCATTTTAGACTTGGCTCCACGGAGTTCTATTGTCCCTCCTACTCCCTTCATCTCAATTCGGCAGCAGGTGATGCAATTTTGTGACCTATCTACGATGAAGGCTTTTATTCTGACCTCGGGAGATTGTCTTGACATCCCGTGGCTTATTGAGAGGTTTCATCCTACTGGTGATCTTAGCGATCTTGACTTTCAGCTGCGTCGTCGTTACGCATTTTGCTTCTGCCTCCTTGCCCAGTATCTCCTTGTCCCTCTTGACAGGCGGGTTAATTGTGCCCTGGTTGACATTGCTGTCCAAATGTGGACAGGAAAGGACTTTATGTTCCTTGTTCTGGCTGAGACAATGTCAGGCTTAGACGCTATTCATCGTGGTGAGACCACCACCTTTGCTGGTAGCCCTTTACTTCTCCATGTGAGCTTAACATTTTCCTCTGTATCAAGCTCTCTGTCATACTACAAAGCTTTTCTCTTACTGTTCTAACCCTTGCTACAGATCTGGCTGATGGAGAAGGTAAATCTTGTGCAAAAGCCTCTTACTGATAGGCATAATGCTGCTGCTTTCCTTTATCGCTCGCGTTATCAGATATACGATACTGAGGTATCTTGTCGACAGTATCTTTCTTCTCTGACTGGCCCAGACATTACCTGGTAGTGCTCTTGGTGGCAGATTCCTGCTATGACACTGACCACCATGGATTACCTCAGTGTTCTGCTGGTCGGCTTGCGTCGGCCTACCTTCTATTACCCCCATCAGATCATGCAGCAGTTTGGTCGCGATCAGATCATCTTCCTCAGCATTCGAGGCCGTCTGTTTTCATCCATACTACGGGCTCCGTTTCTATCATCATATCAAGATGCCTGGCCATTCCGTTCAATGATGGAGATGCATGAGTTGCAGTGCTCTGATCTTTTCGCTGAATACAAGACATGGCTAATGCAGGATCGGGAGAAACAAGATAAAGAAGAAGGAACGCAAGTAGCAAAAAGAAGGAGAACTTGAGGTCTCTTGCTTTGTTTCGAAAATTTCATAGTTTTTCCTTATTTTGTTTGTAGAGTTTGGGACTTGCGTGCCCCTCTTTTTTATTCAAAACTTTGTAATTCTGATCGAAGTAATGACAAATTTCCACTTTATGTTTAAGATGGTTTAAATTTATCCAAAGTTTTAATGACTTTATTATTAAAATTTAGGAATTAATTTGTATTGGTCTTGTTCAGATTCAAAGATGGTTAAAGACAAAGAAAGTGGCCCGACTTCTTTAAAAGAAGCTGCCTACGTATCCCAAAAATATGGAATCAGGCAATAACGTAGTTCAGGCTTGGTTTTCACTCGGGTATTGACGCTTTCCTTTTGTAATACCCTAATTTTTGCTAAGGTCGCCCTTTCAGATTTTTGGCCTTGCGGGCTGCTCTAACTTTTGCCTGAGTTGCCTTTTCGATTTTCAACTCAGCGAGCTTTTATTTTTATCTTATTTTTACCTTAGGGATAGTATTTTTTGAGTTGATCGAGGTTAACTGGAGTGGAGAACGCATTGCCATCCAGATCCATAATGATGACTGCACCACCGGTCATGATGGTCTTGATGCGGAACGGTCCGGACCAGTTTGGTTTAGACTTGCCCCTTGGGTCAAAGATAGGAGCTCTAATTTCCTTGAGGACTAAATCCCCTTCTCTAAGGTTCCGAGTCTTGACCTTCTTATTGAATGCTTGAGCTATCCTCCTCTGGTAACCTTGTACATGAAATAGGGCTTGCAGTCTTCTTTCATCAAACAAGAGCAACTCTTCCATTCTGTTTCTGGAATACTGGCCTCGACCACTACTCTTAGTGAGAGAATTTCCACTTCAATGGGGAGTACGGCTTCCATCCCATACACTAGAGAGTACGGCGTTGTTCCTGTTGAAGTTCGAATTGATGTTCGGTATCCCCAAAGTACAAATGGTAGATGCTCTAGCCAATCTTTGTGTGAGTTAATTGTCTTTTGCAGGATTTTCTTAATATTCTTGTTTGTCGCTTCGACTGCCCCGTTGGTCTATGGTCGATATGGTGAGGACTTATGAGTCACTATCCGGTATTCCTTGAAAAGTTCTAGAACCTCTCATTGAAAATGTGAGCCATTATTTGAGATGATTTCTTGTGGGACCCCGTATCGGCAAATGATGTTTTGCTTGATAAACTTAGCAACATGGGAGGCCTTCAATACCGAGTAAGAAGTTACTTCTACCCACTTGGTGAAATAATCAATGGCCACTATGATAAACTCATGCCCCTTGGATGCCTTCGGTGTTACTCTGCCAATCACATCAATGCCTCATACTGAGAATGGCCATGGTGATGTCAGGTTGTATAGCTGAGACGGGAGAACGTGCATAAGGTTTCCGTGAATCTGATACTTATGACACCTTTTCACAAACTGGATACAATCTGTCTCCATTGTCATCCAAAAGTATCCTTGTCGCATGATCTTCTTAGCTAACATATTACCACTCATGTGCGGCCCACAGACTCTGGCGTGTATCTCCTTCATCAGCTCTTGGCCCTCTTCAGTGTTTACACACAGCTCGTTGACCCCAGAATGTCCTCATTTGTACAGTCTACCACCACAAATGACAAACTGCGCAGATAGTCGTCGTATTGCCCTTTTATCCTTTTTGCTGGCAAACTTGGGATATCCTCCTTTCTCTATGAAGTTCTGAATGTCAAAGTACCATAGAAGTCCGTCAGTGCTTTCTTCAATAGCAGCTGTCATCTCGTATGCCAGCTTTCTTTTCTGCTCTATTATCAGAGGTCTCATCCATACTCCGGGTGGTATGTCAATCATGGATGCTAGGGTGGCCAGTGCATCGGCGAACTTGTTCTGCAGTCTCGGCACATGAGTGAAGTTCACTGATTCGAAGCACGGTATCAACTTTTCTAATTCTTGATGATAGAGAATTAGGGTTAAGTCTATGACCTTCCATTCTCCTTTTGCTTGTGAAACTACTAGTGCTGAGTCTCCGATGACTTCCAGCCTTCTTGCCCCAGTTCTAAGGCTGCCTCCAATCCAGCTAAGCATGCTTCATACTCGGCCGGATTGTTGGTGACTTCAAAATTGAGTTTTAGGGATGGCGGAACATGTGATTTGTCGGGAGTGACAAGGAGGACTCCTATTCCATAGCCATATTGATTGGATGCACCATCAAAATATAGAGTCCATCTGTCATCCCCGACTTTCATCAGTTGTTCATCAGGAAACTGAAACTCTGTATCTTCACTCCCTTCAGCCGGTTGGTCGGCCAGAATTTCTGCCACTGCTATGCCTTTGACCGACTTCCGGGTGACATATTGGAGATCAAACTCAGATAATAGTAGCAACTATCGAGCCAGCCTTCCTGTTAGTGCCGACTTTTCAAACAAATACTTCAACGGATCCATTCGGGAGATGATGTTCACTGTGAAAGACAGCGTATAATGCCTTAATTTTTGGGAAGCCCAAACCAAGGCATAGCATGTCTTTTCTAGCGGCGTGTATCGTATTTTCGACTCAATCATTTTCTTTCTTAAATAGTAGACAGCCTGTTCAATTCTAATCTCACCTTCTTGTGCTAGCATGCATCCCATTGCTGAATTAGTCACTGACAAGTAAAGAATCAGTGACCTGTCAGGTTTGGGGGGAGCTAAAACAGGAGGGTTTATTAGGTACTGTTGCACAGTATTGAAGGCATCTTAGCATTTCTGATCCCATTTAAATTTAACTCCTATTTTTAGCAGACGAAAGAGTGGCTCACAGGTAGTTGTCAGCTTTGCAATGAATCGATTGATAAATTGTATCTTACCCAGAAAACCCCTGACTTCTCGCTCGATCCTCAGAGGAGGCATTTCCAAAATCGCTTTAATCTTTGAAGGATCGACTTCAATGCCCCGTTGAGTGATCATAAATCCAAGCATCTTTCTGGCAATGACGCAGAAAGCACATTTCTGTGGGTTGAGTTGCATCTTGTACTTTCGAATTCTTTCAAAGAATTTTTGCAGCACTGTGATGTGGCCATCCCGATCCTTGGATTTGACTATTATATCATCCACGTACACCTCGACCTCCTTATGTATCATATCATGCAGTAGGACAGTGGCAGCCCTTTGATAGGTTGCCCCTGCATTCTTTAGACCGAATGGCATCACACGATAACAGTAGGTCCCCCAGGGTGTGGTGAATGTCGTCTTTTCTCTGTCCTCGGGATCCATTAAAATCTGGTTGTATACAGAGAAGCCATCCATGAATGACAGTAAGGCATGCCCGGCTGCGCTATTTACTAAGACGTCGACGTGCGGTAGTGGAAAGTCGTCTTTTGGGCTAGCCTTGTTATGATCCCAAAAATCCACGTAGACTCAGATACGACCGTCTTTCTTCAAAATCGGTACGATGTTAGCTACCCATTTTGGATATTCGATTACCATTAAGAATTCGACGTTGATTTGCTTGGCGACTTCTTCTTTGATCTTCAGAGCCCACTCTGGTCGGATTCGCCTTAACTTTTGTTTAGCCGATTTAGCATCAGGGTATAAGGGGATATGGTGCTGGACAATGTCAGGATCAATTCTGGGTATATCTTCGTAAGACCATGCAAATACATCTTTGAATTCTTTTAATAAAGTTATTAGTTGCTCTTATTCAACTGAGGATAAAGAAGAACTGATTTGAACATTTTGCGGGTTGATTTCATTACCTATATTTATTGACAAAGTTTCTTCAATTATTGGTTTGGCACGCATTTCTTTTTCTCTTTTTATTAAAAGTTATATTTCTTCGGGGATATCCCCGTTGGATTCAAAATCTTCAGAAAGTGTATGAAATAAATCAAATAAAGCAGAGTAACCGAAAATCTTGTTTATTTCATTAAAAACAGAGGGGATTACAAACTTGATGAAAAAAGCATGTAGAGGAGCACCAACTGATGTGTCCTTGACTACAGACTCTGACTCAAACTTGGACTCAGGATAAATGACCTGCTCGTTAGAAAGCTCGATGGTCTAATTCTTCACTTCTTTTATAGCCACATCGACGATGAGCTTAGTACAGTCTGCTGGCACACTGAAACCCATCATGAAGCAATTCGATTCGGTTACACGCAACTGAGCCATATTCTCATTGAACAGCATTCCCAGGTCATCTTCATCACGCTTGTCAACCCAGTCCTCTTCCTGAACCTTCTTTTCCTCCTTCTCTCCTTCCATTGTTTCTTCCTCTTCCGTGTCAGATAGTTGGTGGCAGAAAAAGATCTCCAACCCCGGTAACTTTTGATTGCTTTCTTCGTCGACCCACGGTTCTGGAAACCCATAATACGAGAAATCTTCCCATTCCTTGACGAAGTATCCATTGAGCGTCCCATAATTATTGGCCTTTCGTCCCCTTCTAGGCCTTTCCAGATCTTCTTTCGTTGGCTCATACCCAAGACCAAAACGGTGCGAAGTCGGCAATACCTGAATGGGTTCTGGGATTCCCTACAGCTTACGTCCCAATCCTATGCCAGGAAAGAAGGACATTTTTCTCATCATCATTAAAGCTCGTGGGTTGACATACCTTTCTTCTTCCTTCATCAGCGTTTGAACAGCCTGTGCTTCATCGAACTGGAAACCACTGAGCAACACATCATCTTCACTATGCTGAACTTCTAGTAGAGTTGTGCCCTCTCCTCCTTTCGGAGGGTGAATACTGTCCTCTCCCTGAATGGTCAGGACTGCTCCGTTCTTTATCAATTTCAGTTTTTGGTGAAGGGTAGACGGTACCGCCTGAACATTTTGGTCATGTAGCCACGGCCTGCCTAGCAGCAAGTTGAAGGAGGCCGGCACAACCAACATATGAAACTCAAATGACGTCTCTAGAGGTCCTATTGAAACGACGAACGACACTAGTCCTAGTACGTCTCTTCTTGTGTTGTCATAAGCTCGCATCCCTTGATTGCAGGGAGTGAACTGATCCAGTCTCATCCCTAGGCAGATGGCTGTTCTCAATGGGTAAACATTCAAGGCAGACCCATTATCAATGAGGGTAACCGGGACCCATTTTTCTAGGCACTTGACGGTGATATGAAGCGGCTTGTTGTGACTTTTTTCCTCAGCGGGCAAATCCTTATCAGAGAAAGAAATGACTTTTGATTCAATCGTCGACAGAATCAATCCAACCAGTTGCTCCGGGGTAGCCTCTATCGAAACGCTGGCTTTATTCAAAACTTTCAGCACAGCTTGCCTGTGTTTGTGCGAGGCCATCAGCAGCCCCCAAATGCTGATGTTGGCTTGCGTCTTTTTCAACTATCTCAATACATCCTCATTTTTCTCCTCTTGCTCTGTCTCTTTTTCTTTTCCACTCGACTGTCCCATCTCTAGCTGAGCTGGCTTAAAGTGTCGTCCACTTCTAGTTTGGTGTTCCACGCCGAATTTGGGATCCCATAACCCTGTCATCACATTATCCGCCTATTTTACTTCGTGCAAAGGGCTTTCAAACGCCCATAAATCATTTAAGTTACTAATGGCTGCCCTTTCCCCTCTTTCCTTGTCATCTTCAATAGCCTATGTACTATCGATTTTCTCCCAAATGTCCTCTTCAATAAAATTCACTTGCTGTTCCCAAGCGGTCCAAAAATTAATCCATTCGGCCCCATCATATTTTAACACAATCCTTACTAGCCAATAGGACTGCATTTCATTAACGTACACATCTTCCTCAAAAAGTTGGGGAAGAGTGATTCCATCAAGCACATGGCCAAACCCGTAACGTCGACTCGGGTAATCCAATGGCCAGTCATCTTCTTTGTTGCACTCCTCCTCTTGTTGGTAGACTTGGATTAGTGGTCGATACCATTCCCAGGCATCATCATTTCATTCTTCCATCCTGTCTCGACGGCCCCTAATCATCATGAATGAGCATGCTATCTGATCCTCGATTATTGAAACATGAGGGCGCGGTAGGTGCGCTGGACAGATGTGCTGACTTAGGTCCTCCAATTCCCCTAGAAATATGTAATTTATCCCAGCCTGTCTGGCATGATTCGACAGTGGGTTAGTAGTGACATTTGGTTTTGGGATGACAGATGGTGGTGGGATTACCTTGTTATCAATGAGGTTTTGGATCTTGTGCCGGAGTCTCAAACACTTGTCAGTTAGGTGCCCGTGGCCTTGGTGGAAGGCGCAGTATTAGAAAGCATTGAACCTGGTGGTAGGGGATCAGGAATAGGCATGGGGTCCAATGGCTTGATGAGCCCCTTCTCGACAAGTCGATTTGGAGTGGTGGATAAAGAGATATTGAGGGGGGTAAAGACCCTTCTCGGCTTTTGTTGCTGTTGGCCATTGTCTGACTGATGAAGGTTGTTCATTGGATGGGTGGAAGGATTCATAAGGTTCACCTCGCCCGAGTGAGTAGCGGATTGATTTTGGTTGGTTGTAAGGAAGGTCCTTCTTAGTGGTTTCTAGCTTGGCTCGGCTTTTTCAATATCCCCGAACTGGAGAGCATCCTCTATCTGGACCCCGGCGTCAAACAATTGCTCAAATGTGGAAAGTGGCTGCGTGATCAAGTAACGCTTCAACGGAGACTGCAAGTTTTTTACCACCATCCTTACTTGCTTCTTTTCAGAAGGTCGATTTGTCATCTTAGCGGCCTTACCCCTCCATCGGGTCAGGAAGTCAACAAAAGATTCTCTGTTCTCTTGTCGGGTTGTTTCGAGCTCTCGGGTGGTTACATCCAGTTGGACGTTGTAACTATACTGGCTGATAAAAACCATTGTGATGTCTTTCCAAGTTCTAGTTTTGGCTACATCAAGAGAGAGAAACCATTTCTGGGCAGCCCCAGAAAAAAATCGGTGAAAAAGCTGAGCCTTCAACTGGTCATCAATCTCCATTGGCGATAGGGTACCAACGTACATTCGGAGATGAATTCTGGGATCTCTAGTTCCGTCAAGTTTTTTCATGTCCGGCATTTTGAAATTTTTTGGCAATTTCGCATTTGGAAACATGCAAAGTCCCCCTACATCGAGCATATATTCCTTAACTCCCTTAGCTTTTCTGAGGACCTTTTCCATCATGTCGATCTTCTCAATTAGTGTAGATTCTTTAGACTGCGCAGTGTTTTCCTCCTCAATTATCACCTGACGAGGGTTCCCTGGTGGTGGTGGGACAACTTGCGGTCCATCGGGGACTTGGTTGTCATCCCAAAAGTCTTCTCCATTCTCATTTATCTCATCTAGTTGCCCGTTCGCAACATGGATACAGTCCTGAATTGCTCAAATCTGTGCCTGACATTGCACTGGAGCCTGGGTCTGTTACTCTATGGCTCTTTGTATATCAGTAATTGCCTTCATTAGGGCTGCTAGATTCATCTCATTTTTTGCCATTTCAGCTGACTCAGTCAACTGTTCAGATACCCTACAAAGTCTTCCTGTCATGGATCTTTCCCAAACACGTATTAATTGTACTTTCCTTGGCCCAATGGTAATGCCACATAGAAACCTGAATCCCAAAATCAAAATGACCAGTATTAGACACTTCCTGGGCAAGTATTCTATCAGCAGATAGCAGATATCTCGAATTTCTAAAATAGCAGTTCATGAGAAGATAACCATGAAAGCTATAACAATGCTATTGCCGGGATCATATTGGCAGCATAACAACAGGATGATTCAAAAACGACTATGATGGCTAAAAAGGGGATCAACTAAAAACAAGGGGGAAGGTTTACCTAAAATCGGACAGCACTCTGGCAAGAAAACAAAGCTATGCTCACCGGACTGGTTTGTCTCTAAAAAAAAAAAATGGGCAGCATGACGGTAGGAAAATAATTCTCACGGGTATTACAAGAGTTTGAAAGAAACGAGCTTATGTCGAGGATTTGGAGGAAACGAACCTATGTCAAGGGGGAGAGAACTAATGACTCGGGAAGATCTCGGAGGAGAGAGAAACCACCCTTGAAGCTAAGACGAAACATGGTCATGATGACGGTAAAAAAAAAAATCAAAAGTGGTGATAAACAAAACTCGGGTAAGAATCCGAAGGAAAAGCTAGCCTAAACAAAGGATAACAGAAAACCCAAGTCGAATCCGGAGAAAGGACTAGCCTAACCCGAACAAGCAAGACTAACAATAGCAATAAAAACATATAATAAAGAAAACACATTATCCTGCTAGGTCAGCATCTCCTAATGGGGAGTTCTAAGTTCACTATATGCAAAAAGGCCAATTTTGGTCAATTAAAAAGGGTACCTTCTGAATAGAGCCGGGTATATACCTTCCATGCAGAACTTGGTCAAACAGTACGCCCGAACTCTTTTACCGCACCTATGATAGCGTACAGTCAGTAAGGGTTGCTCGTCTTCCCAATAATCATCGAAACGGATTAACGTTTAGGGCATCGGGTCGACTAGGAAGGGGGTTTGACGAACAATACACATGCATGCAAAAATGCAGATGAGAGATACATATTAAGAACCAATGATGTTTTCAAGTCTAGCCCTCTTATTTAATTTTATAAACCAGTCTCCAGCAGAGTCGCTAGAAAATACTGTGGTGTTGGGATTTAAGGGTCATTTTGAAAAATGTTCAAAATAAGAAATTCAAAGAATGTTTAGAAAAATCTTTTAACATCTTGAAAACCAAAATTTGA
>JAULJZ010039662.1:0-14607 GCA_032270985.1 Heliamphora pulchella
TCTCACAAGGGAAGGTTCAAGGCTAACCGCTACCTATCCTATGCAGGGACATTCAGTTGTCTATCTCTCTTGCAGTCAGCTTTGTAATCTGAATTTATACTCCCTCTAATTTCATTCGTGGGGGGAATTATTGGAATTCCTGAATTCATTTGGCTGAATTCAATTGGCATTTCTGACTAATTTCAATTGCAATTCTAAATTCAAGTGGCCATTGAATTCTAGAATTCAATTGGATTCAATACCAAAATTCAATTACTAATTCAATTGGCCATTCAATTGGCAATTGAATTCTGGTGTGACCCCCATAACAGAAATTCTTTATAAGCTAGTCTTTTCTGAATAGGAGAAGAGGCAGCAAGGCACAAAGGTAAGAGAGGAAAATATACAGGCCGATTACAAGTTCTGTGAGAGAGAGAGAAAGACAGGCGTGGTACGTTCGTAGCCGATCCTTGGTGGTGTTCCAACGTTCGGGTCAACCGTTTTATCCTGAAAAAGTGACGCCGGTGAAAAATCTTCAACACCTTCAGTAGGCGATGAATCATTTTTAAAAAAATTGTGTTTACAAGACTCGGTTTGTATATTCTGTTCATGTTATTTTCTGCAATTTCGTTTCTATTAATTCTGTTTATTGTAATTGTTGAAAATTAATAAAAATATATTTTTTAAACTACCGAACATGCTTCTTATAGCGTAATATTTCTCCCAACAATAACACATACAAATTCCAATTATCAAGTGTTCATACACATGTTATAATTGAAATAAAAGATGTCCTTAATGATATAAACTTGATTCAAGAATCAACACATTCAGTCCCCAATTATCTATACTTTTTTATACTATTCTTAAAAGTTTAGTTTGTCGAAGCTAATCAAATATATTTTTACCAAATATATCCTTATAATAGTTTGAATTTTAAATTTTTAAAATTTATAGAAGTAGTTCCATAACTACCCACTCTTTTCGTTTTTTATTTTGAAATTTTATTACTTGAATTCTCATAATTTATAACTAACTCATATTATTTTTATAATATATCGTTTGTTATACTTTAAATTAATTCGAGTTTCACATGCATCGCGTGTGCCCAAATGCTAATATTATAATAAAAAATACCTAAGTTGGTAAAAAAAAAATTGTGACATTTTATTTATCGAAAATACTATTCCTCACGAAACATGTTACCAAAATTTTTGGCCGAAATGATAGTTTAAATATTTGTATGCTTTGATTATGGCCAAAAAAAAATTTATATATTGTGTTTTTTTAATATATTTTTATAATAAAACCGTTTATTTTGTAGTATTTATTAATTTTATTACTAACATAAAAAATTAAGTTAATTGAATATTTTTAACTACATGATTTGATTATTTTTGTTTATCATTGTTTTTTATAAATTTATATTACCCTTCATTTATATTTTAACAAATATGATATACTCACAAAACTATTAATTTTTAATTAATTTATTTTTTTATAAAAATAATCTACTTAATAAATATTATATAATAAATAGTTTCGATCATAAAAATATATAAAAAAGACTGAAATAATAAATTAATTGCATTTGAAATAAAAAATACTAAGAACATTCTTAATGTGAAAAATACTGATTGTTAACAATTCTGAGAATGTTCTCAGTGTCATCAACTCTGATAATGTTTTCACTGATGCGTTGTCTTTTTTCTTTTCTCCTTTCTATTATCTTGTTGAGAGAGAGAGAGAGAGAGAGAGAGAGAAACTCTCATAGAACAGAGAAGAGAAAAACTAGTTAAAAAGAAGAAAACAAGAGAAGTTTTTGTCCGAATTGAAAGTGTAAACTGTGAGAACATTCTCACTGGTGTGTGTGTGTGAGAATGTTCTCTCTATGCACCACTCTGCTCTTCTTCTTTTTCTTCCTTCTTTTCTCCTCCCTTTCCCGGCAACCGCTGCCTCCCACCACTTTGTTCTCTCTATGCATCACTCTGTTCTCACAGTTTGTGACTTGTGAGCAGTGTTTCAAGTTCATCACCCACATCTTGCCTTCTAGAGGTAGAGATGGAGAGAGAGAGAGAGAGAGAGAGAGAGACTGGAGAGAGATCAAAAGGAGGGATAGCGGTGGATGAAGGAATAATGACGAGCGGAGGACCATCGGGGTGATTACCGACATGAAAGGAGAGGGGGAACAACAAGAGGAGAGAGAGGATGAGACGAGTCATTGCTGCCAAGATATTTGCAGGTCTAAGAGCTCAAGGAAACTACAAGCTTCCCAAACACTCCGACAACAACGAGGTCTTAAAAGCTCTTTGTACTGAAGCTGGTTGGGTCGTCGAAGATGATGGCACCGCCTATTGCATGGTTTATTTTCTCCCCATTTCTCGAAATCTACGGTTTCTGTGGAATCTCTTAATTTTCACTACTGTATCTTGTGTTGTCTTATGTGAGTCCATGTATATGAGAGCAACGAGCGTGAGGACAAGAATGATATCTGCTCTTCGCCATTCTTTCCTCAGGCCAGCGAGCAAATCCTTCGGTCAAATTATTCGGTAAGAGTAGTACAGCCCTTTATTTATACTATTTATAAAGGGAACCCATAAATTTTGAAACCCTGTTACATAGTTTTTAGTTCTAAAATTATCTACATTTTAACTCCCATCCTTTATTAGTTAAAGGAATAAAATTATAACTTTATTATACAATAACTTGTTTTCAAATTTTCAACATTTTAAAAATAATTACACACATGTGTATGCCACCATTCTAGTTTACAAAAAAATCTAAAAATAATTTTATATTTTTATTTTTTGTTTTCCCTTTTAAAACAGTTGAAAGGGTCATAAGATTGAGAAGATAAATTATAAAATATTTATTCTCCCACATGCAATGCGTGGACACAATAGCTCGTCAAATAAATAAATCTACTTCAATATCCATATATACAGATACTTGTCAGATCTATGGATACAATTTTAACAATAAGATTAAGAGAATTTTTGTGTTTATAAGACATTGGTTTAAAATTCTAAAAAAAAAGTTAAAAAGAATATTTGAATTTGAGCCTAATTCAAATCATTTCATCAACAAATACAATGCCTTTTGGGCATATTTAATTGATCAGATTAAACATATAATTGAATTATATATCTTATAAGATAATATTTTACTTATTTGAATTCAACAAGTGGCAAAAAGATTATGCATTAATTGAATAATTAATTCCATAAAATGTGTGATATACAATATTTAAGAGAATATAGTATTAATAATTTATTCATTATTAGTCCTATAAGACTATTTATTAAATAAAATTATATATCTTCTTATTATTAATCCAATCAACCAATTAAAACTTCACATTTCCTTGACAACGTAAAAAAATCCGTATTTAAATTTTCTACTTTGAAAACAAGGCTGAGTCACCTGCCGTGCATGTCTTCGAACACAACAATAAAATATCACATCTTGGCCATCCTATAAATGTTTCCTTTTTTTATATTTTTTTTTTGAAAGAATTCACTTACTTTTACTACTCTTTGCCATAACCAACTCCTCTTTACAATGTCTTCGAATCACATCTTGGCCAGTGGTGATTCTAGTAATTTTTGTTAAAAGAATTATTTAGAATTGATCATTTAATAGTCTTACAATATAAACTAAATTAAATGTCTTAACTAATAAAGAAAACATACATTTTATATATTTTTTTGTGTTGTTTTGACAAAAAATATATAAATACATAAACAAGTGCAATGTTGTTGATTTTTTTATTAAAAACCTATCTATATTGTCTAAAGTTAACAAAAAAAATAATAAAAAAATAAAATTCGACTGCACATTGAAATATAAAAGCAATATAAAAAGCCCTAAATTTTTACAATAATTTGGTAATTGGCCAATTAGGAGTGGTTGGGTGGGGGGAGAACCGGAGATATTAAGTACAACCCATATTTTTGTTAATAAAATCTATAAATTCTTCTACTTTTTTTTTGTAGATTATGTATTTAGAATTTGTATTTTGAATGTAAATAATTTAAAAAATGTGTATATTTATATATGTCTTCAAATTATGTGGCTGTGAAAAACTGTTGATATTATTGTTTGGGATCAAATATAATTTTTTTTATGGTGTCAAATATTTTAAATATATATATACACTATAATAATATTTTTTTAAAATTAATGGGGTCATTTGACCCCACTACCCCAAAGATAGAGTCGCCCGATTCTAAGGGCTATTTGGTAACTCTAGCTTTTTAGTTTCTTGATTAAAAGCACAAAAAAGTTAACGTTGTTCATTTAGTAAAAAAATCAAAAAGTTAAATCGAAACACTAACTCTTAGAATATTGTATTCAAATTCCAATCAATTTTAAAATACAATAATATTTTTTATTCATAAGTTATTTACTATCATTACCAATTACATGTAATTATTAATATCAAATATATAGAATGGCAAAACTATTCAGTTTAAACAAAAAGAAAAAAAAAGTAATTTTTTATCCCAACAACTAATTGCAAAAAAACTAGCTTAAAAACTAAATTATTAAACAACCTATTTTAAATTAAATTTAACTTTTAATTAAAAATATCAAAAAAATTAATTTTTAAACTAATTATCAATCAGTTGCTAACGGGCCTAAGAGTAAAACTCTTTCTCATGGCATACCTGTCCTCAAAGAGAGAAAGGATAAATTAACAATTTTTCATCTTATCTAACAACACCCATCTGTTTGGGTAGAGAATGAAACCCCACACCTACCATGTGTTTGGTGACACTAATTATTAGTTGTTTTTTCAATTTCAAGGGAAGCATACTGCTAATTTTGTTTTTTTAATAGAAAAACTCCAAAAGAAATATTCTTCATAATAATTATGAAATATGAATAATCGAGAACACATAAGCAACAATAAGCAACATCATAGAAGCATTAACAACTCTAATGCATGAATGTAATTTTTCTTTATCATTTTATCAAACACAAGGTGGTAAAGTAATAAAATAAAGCAATCATCCAAACTTAAAAATGAAAGAGATTAAAAGGGAAGAAAAAAAAACAAAAGAGAGAGGATGAATGTGTAATTATCTGCAGTATAATACGGATAATGGAATGGTTTGTTGAATGTATGCATGTGTTTGTACATTAGGAGTTGGAATCGTGTGTATTTGTTGGGATTTTATGCTCAAATCTTTAAAATAGGATGTGGTTGGGTTGCAAAAAATTTCATGTAGACTACGATCCACACAAAGCAAATAAATAATAAAAACAACCACAAAAAAAATATTAGATATACGTGATTTGGCTGGCTGTCTACTTCTATGGGAGAACAAGAAAAAATAATCTACTATTATCAATAAGGATTACAACAACTAGCTCTACACTAATCTCTAAATTTGAGCCTCACTCTAGTACATCTGAGCCTCTCTTTACACTCTCTAGTCTTAATTACCCGAGCCCTCTCTGATGTATCCTCACACTATGCTTCATTATCTATGTATCTTGGAATTTTCTATGCTTAAACCCCCTTTAAATAAATTTCAAAAGAATCATAATTAAAATCCAACTTATTAAACTGGTTCCCAAAAAGATCACCAACGTGATTCTTATGTGATTTTCATGTATTTAGGAAACCCAATATCATTTAGTTTTCTTATCATTCAATACCACTGATTGATTAAGGATTTGTAAATTTAATACTTACAAGTTTAATCCACCAGAATTAGATTCAAGTTAATCCTAACAATCTCCACATTGACTCCAATTTCTGAACCATCTTGAAGATTTGCCGGCCACCTCGTCTTACACTACATTCACGGGTATGGATGTTCCACTCTTTTTGACAATCAATTTGAATAAACTTAAACTTCACCTCGACTACTGTGCTCTTTTCTAATATACTGCTCTTGTCGATTTGATTAAGCCGCATATACCGGAGATCTGAGCCGTTGTTGCTAGATTCTGCATATGTGGAAGTGGTTACTCCACCTACCACCACGTTCTCTACCAGTTTGTTGAGATCTTTAACATGATATTATTCATCTTTATTATGATCGAGTGATAAAGTCAATAACCACAAGCTCTGATAACACTTGTTGGGATTTTATGCTCAAATTCCCAAAATAGGATCTAGTTGGATAGTGAAAAATATGATGGAAGCGTAGTAGTCTTTCTAGTACATTATGTAAATGATATCTTGCTCATCGAAAACGATGTAGGAGTATTATTTTTGGTTAAAGTATAGTTATCTGGGCAGTTCGATATGAAAGATTTTGGAGAAACAAATCACATCCTTAGGATCAAGTTTATGCGAGATTGGAAATAGAAGATTTATGCTTATTACAAGCTAGTTATATCAACACTGTCCTTACTCGTTTTAACTTGCAGGATTTCAAGAAAAAATTTCTCTATTTTAGGCAAGAAGTCAATATATCTAAGAATTATTGTCATAAGACACCGAATGAAATAGAAAAGATGAAGACAGTTCCTTATGCTTTGGCAGTAGAAAGTCTCATGTATGCTATGCTGTGCATTAGACCCAATATTTATTTTTTCGTTGGCATAGCTAGCAGATATCAGTCTAATCCAAGACAGGAGCATGAACAGTGGTAAAACATATAATCAAGTACCTAAAAATGACTAGAGATTATACATTGATTTACCAAACAGATAACCTAATACCTTTAGAGTACATAGGCTCGAAATTTCAATTAGATAAAGATTTTTGTAAGTCTATATCGGGATATGTGTTTACCTTTGGAGGTGGAGCTATAAGTTGTAGAAGTATCAAGCAGTCCTGTATTGCTGATTTCACTATGGAGGACGAGTACGTGGCGGCTTCTGAAGCTGACGAGAAGGCCGTTTAGCTTAGGAACTACCTGTTGGATCTAGATGTGGTGCCTTCAGTACAGTCGGCTATTATACTTTACTGTAACAACAACGGAGCGGTTGTCAACTCAAAAAAATCAAGAGCCCACAAGAAAGGAAAACACATTAAACGTAAATATCACCTGATACGAGAGATTGTACAGATGGGTGATGTTGCTGTGAAAAAAATTGCATCGGCAAACAACTTTTTAGATTCTTTTACAAAGAGCCTATCGGCAAGACTTTTCATAGTCATTGAAACACCCCGACTCTTCTATTGGCAACGATATTGTCTGTTTTAGGTAAAATTCTCACGGTTTTGTTCTTTTCAAGAAGTCACCTATCATTGCATTACTCCAGCGTGAACACGTTTAACTGAGTTTTGCTAAGGTCTCTATCACTTGAAAAAATGCCTCATTACTATGTAGAGATGCAAGATTTTTTCTTTATAACCTAGGAACACCCTCTTCCTTTTCGATGTGGGATACCAGGCTTCGCGTCCCCGTGCAGTAGCCTGGTAGCTCCAATAGCCTGTCAGTTCTTATCGACCCGCCCACTCAATAGCCCGCCCACATAACACGCGAGACAGTAAAAGCCCACACTCGGAAGTTGGGAAAGTCCTCTCTGATACCACTATTGTCACGCCCCAAACTTTTTAGAAAATATTCTAAATTTTTAAACTTTTAAGCAAATTTTGTCCAAAATCGTTTTAATTGGTCTAGCATTGTCAATTTTTCACTTTGAAGCAATCTCATGAGAATGCTAAGCAAAACCGGGATATTAATTTTTCTAGATCATCTTTTTACTTCAAACCTAAACCAGTCAAGCCTGATTCAAATCATGATGTCATCTTTATATCACAAATAAATTAAACAAAATCAATAAAAATGTAATAAAATAAACATAAAGAGTATCTTTGAAAAAAAAAAAACTTTGTTCTTGTTCTACAAAAAAAAAATATCAAATATAATTACTACAAAAATGTTTAAGCACATCCATACATCGCATTTGTAAGTTAAAAATAAACCAAAAACTCCTACCTTGATGGCTTGTAAACGAGTAATTAAAAAAGCCTAAAAAGATGCTTCATGGCTCAACAACGATAGATTTCAAACACCTATAGACAAGAATTATCCATAAAGACCTAAAACTTCATGCAATAATTTTTGGCCAAAAAATATTTTCCTTTTTTTTTATAGAGATTATGCTCTAGTATATCTTATTAAACTCATATTGTGTAATAGAAGTCGTGGTAAGGCGACATAACAAATGACACCTCAACTTGAAAAAAAATATTTTTTAAAAAAAATTGTATAAAATACTTAATGAAAAGTGAAAGAGTTTTTAGAATGGCCTTGAAAAATTGTGGTTGACATCTAAGGTAGTAAGTTAGATGATTTGATTTACGAATTATAAGCTCGCTGCGTAGATGGGTTCCTATACCCAGGAGGTTAGTACCTCGAAGTAAGTTATTACAACTTACTAGTGCAATGTAGTGCCTAAGTGGATTGGGGGACGGTGTTCTGCCACTAGGGCACACAGGCCTAGTGGTAAGGGATAGTTGTCTACTCTTTTAAACGTGTCATACTCCTCGTGGGCTGTTAACTTTGATTGATTGAAAGTTTAATGAAATAAAAATAAAAATTGCTAAAGGTTTATGAATCTAATGAAATGTGACTTTATATATTTTTATTTTGTTTCAGTTGACATATATTATATCTATCTTTTTTCATACTTATATTTGTTGGTTATTGATAAACTCTGACCCATTTGGTTTGTTCATGTGTTTAGATATTTTAGGTTCTACTGTACCTTCTGAGTAATACTTATGGAGTTTCTGTTGAGAACTATTTGAATTCTGTTAAGAACAATTTAAATATTAATAATGTAGTCACAACAGTATTTTTGGTGATTTAAGCTTAATTCTTTTTTTTATATTTCATAATGGTAGTTTGGATTAAAATGCTTGGATATTTTATCATATCATTTGTGTACGTAGATTTATATTAATTGTTGACAATTTTTTATATAAATATATGCATGAGAAGTTAGGGTCGATGTCCTAAAGTTTATAATTATGTTATGGTATTATTGTTGAGATATAGGTAGGGTCTACACATATTACGTTACTTGCGATTACTACAGATTATTTTGTAAATGGTTAGTACCGTTAGGTAATCAAAAAAATAGGAGAGACTCTGCCAAAATTTTCTTAAAAGTTTAATACTTAGATTATTATTTTAAAAGTTTGGGGCGTGACAGTCATGCAAAGGGCATGAGAGTCAAATATATGGTAATTTATTTTAAGTATAAATGGGAGATTGTCAGAATCGTATACTAAAAATCATGTCTTTTATTATTTTTAGTATTTAATTTTATTTTTTAATAAAATTATTTTCATATTTTATGAGAATCTTAATGAATAATGTATGCAATTTTATTATTTAATGTTATGCATATGTGTTTTTTAATCTGCACAATATTTAATCTGGTCTGTAGAGTTCAACTTATACACAAAATACCAGATTATCGGTTCTTGTATAATATAAGTTTTCGGTTCACGGCTTGAATAGAATTGGACACACCATCGGTACGGCTGTAGTGCAGGGTTTTAGTAGATATGTCTTGGTTGCGGAGAACAGATAATAGCGTCACCTATTGTTCTGACTCGTTGTACTTGTACACTTCGTGTGTATTGAACGGGAACGCGTTGGAGTAATTAATTTTATACTAATTATATAAATTAATTCACACCCATGTTATTGTAAGTGCTTATACTCTTAATCCCGAAATAATTAATTATTTACGTATATTTAATATTCATTATTTTGATTTATTAAATGATGCGATTTTTTACAAGTTTATAATCCCAGCGAATTAGATAACGATATTAATTATGTGGTAAATATTAATTATTGACGAAATCTACGTTCCAAAAGATCGGGGTTGACCTTTAAGGAAATTTATAAGTTTTGATTGAGTTAAACTCTGCATGTGGATTTAATTATCCGGCAGTCAAACAAGTTAAGCGAAAGATCTTAAGAAAATTATTTAAGAAATCGATTAAATATAATTGTCATTAATTTAATTTAATCAGCGGGTATAAGAATCTTAACGTGAGAATAATAAATAAGTATTTAACAATGGAAGCTCGAATATTCGATTTTGATAATATGACTAGGAGTACAATTATAATTCTTTAGTGAAATGAATTATAATTAATATTTTTCTAAAATTGCTTATAAGGTGAGATGATTTTTCATAATTACATTGAAAATTCAAGTCATATTTATTTCACAAGTCTTTACTGTAATCTATTTATATACTGTTATGTAGCCCTAGCCACCATATATTATTATATACAATTAGGATTTTCACGTATTTCGTTGGTGGCTAGAGAGCGTTATGAGTACCACGTTCAAGGTAGCACATATTATAGACGCGTTCTAGCATTTGAAAATATAGTAGAAAGCGTAAATTTGGAGTTTCAACTTGAAGTTTACAACTGCGAATGATTTTAGACTAAAAATTATTGTAGTAATCGAAATTAATTTTACCGAATTTCGTAATGTATAATTCTACTCTAAATTTGGGAGTATATATCGAGTTTATTTTGATCGTTTAATATTAAAAAAAATTTAATCTGAAATTGATTTTGACATTTACCCGTCTAAATTTTTTTAACTTAAATCATATTTTAATTAATAAATATTAATAATATTACCTCTAACATATAGTCGGTGATGCAGTAAGGTTTGTAATAGCTATATACAACAACCAATAATACAAATGCCGATGTATATTTTGCGGCCGAAAAAAGTCCGTGGCAGGTTTAGCTTTTATTATAGCTTGCACGTGTAATTTTTTATTATTATTTATTTAAGATGTTTGAAAAGTAAAAAAATATTATTTTAAACAATGGTGCAAAAAGTTAATTATAAAGTGAGTAGTTATGTGCAAAGTGATTGGTTATGTAAAAAGTAGAAAGTTATAGGGCTATTTTAAATTTATATATTTATCTTTTATTAATTCAGCAAAAAATCATGATTACCCTTACTACTTAAAAAAGTGTGTATGACTTCACTAAAAAAATTAAGATGCCCCTAGTATAATTTTATTATAATAGTATAGATGTACAAATATAATATACAAATTATATATGGTACAATTAATATTATATAAATCCCAATCAATTGATTGTTAAAAATTTTGAAAACTAAAAAAAAGCACTTAGAAAAGAAATTCTTTTAATTTTTTGAAGAAAATTTAATTATTACCTTAATAATATGTAAAAAAACAAATAAATGAAGGGTTTAGGGTACAAATAGTTTTAGCTATTTGCATGAGATGAAGTTAGGAATAATATATTTTATCCAAAAAAAAATGACGATGGATTAGTGAAAAGAAGAAGAGAAAAGAGAGAGAGAGAAAGAAAAGTGAGGGAAAATATATTGATTGTAGTTTATAAGCTTTAACGCAGTAATATTAATGAAAGTTTAAAATAATAATAAAAAATAGCTACTGAATTATCAAAATTTAAAATATAAAAAATAAAAAATAAACATAATATATTTTGTTTTAGCATATTATGCATCTATAAAAATAAAATTTATTATACAATTATTTATTAAATATAAAATTACTTATTTTATGCATCGTACTTATTTGAGCCAAGCATTCGATCTTTTTATTACGTATTAAAAATCTATAGTCCAATATGCTCAATTGTATTTCAAATTAAGTTCAACAACGTTCTCTCTTTTAAGTATATTTTAGCTGCAACTCCTCCCATACCCTAAATTAAAACCCCCAAAACTCGCTCCGTTGTCATACATACTTATAGCCCAATGGTTCAATAACATCTCTCTTGAGAAATTTTGAGCATCAACCGGAATAATGTTTTAAATTAATTTAAATTACAAATTTGTGCCTATTCTATTAATTTTAATTTGAAATTCATACAAAGTAAATAATGGGATAAATTACATTGACCTCTTTTTAACAAAAATAAAAACACTTCATCTATTTTTTAAAAATATCACTAATATCTGTTGTGCTTTAATATTTAATTTATAAAAAACCCATACATTAGTAGTTGCCAAAGATAGTAACAAAAAATAATGAGATCAGTTTTAAATTTTTTTAAAATACCCATTATACTCTTATACAAACAAAACTCATGTTTTTGTCTATGCTCTTCTCCCTCATCACAATTCCTTCCCTAAATATTTCATCTCTCGGGTATGAATTTTCAACTTTTAGATTTTTTTCAATTTTGGTAAGAATTTTCTTACTTTTTCAATTTTTCTTATTAGAAAAATGAAAAAAAAAATAAAAAAGAGACAAAAATATGGAAAATAAAATAACTAGAAATACCCCCAAAAAATCCAATCAATCCGAATTTTCCAATAAAACCAAACGGAAAGCGGATCAATGCTACTACAAATAAATCACTACTTTGAGAGAAACAAATCAAACTTTGAAACCAACCTCCTCATCTTCCACCCCATTAACGCCATTGATGATTCTCTCACTTCTCTTAACTTCCACCACCCCATTAACGCCTTTGGTTAGTTACAGAGGTAGGCATCCTCTTTTTTAGTTTTAAGACCACTTCTCTAAGTAACACATCAAAAAATGTTTTAAGCATGACATCGGATTTATCTTTGCATGACAAATTCATAAGAAGAGCAATCTATATGCATGACAAATTAAGTTAAAAAGTATTTTGCACACTAGATTCAATTGTGGAATGCCCAAACCAACGCCACTAATCCTCTGTGATTTAGAACCCAATACACATGGGTATTATGTATTAATATTATCAATCGGAGAGGTAATATTTGCCAAAGACTATTCTCTCAACAGTGAAACATCAGAAAACGAATTAGAAAAATTGGCATTTATACACGGTAGCACACAATTTGAACGGCGACGACGCACCTGGATCGAAACCAACCTCCTTATCTTCCACCCATTAACGCCATTGATGATTCTATCACTTCTCTCATTTCTCTCATCCCCATCTACAGTTGCAACATTCAATGGCGCACTCAAATTTAACACCCACTTTCTCTCTTTAGAAAACCCTATTGAAGCAGAGATTGAAGAAGGTCGTCGCCACCTCCGCCGTCCAAGAGGCCCGGCTGACGTATATCGGAGTTCTTCAATTTCACTCGATTTTCAACAAAACAGTCCTCAATGTCGATATCGGAGATGAATCGACTGAATTCGTGATAGAAAAAGAAGGTGAAGTTATATTCGGAGCTTCAGTGAAGCTAAGGCATGTAGCCCTAACGGAAGAATTCATGAAGAACAATGAATTGGTGAACATGGTTTTGAATGGTAATCGGTTCGTCTTGTACGATTCACGCAATTGATATTGTTTTGGGATTCGTTTGAAGGATTTAGACGAGAGTGGTGAGGAAAAATATGTTAATTATTTAGCCACCAATAAATATATGTTAATTATTTTTTGTTTTATTTTTTTTAACATTTAATAAATTAAGTGTCTATTCAGTGAAAATAATCAGCACTGTTAAATTCTCTGGAAGATAAAATTCTGCGAGATGTAAATAAATATATTAATTATTAAATTTTGTATTTTTTATCCATTACATCCCATGCATACTTTGTAATATTTTAATTTATATTAATCTAGAACCACTCTTTAAAGAGTAGATAAAATCTAATGTAATGATTGACTTTATTAATGAAAATTTCTATCAAATTTTATTAAATATACACTGTGAATTTTCAAATGTGCAAATAAAATTTCTGAACATCAATTTGCTTACAACATTACCCTTATCATCTGTAATTACTTCTTTACACTCATCACTATTTTTAACACTCATTATTATATTTCTTAATATATTAAAAAGTTCTTGAGAATCCATGATAACAGAACATCTTCTCTCAACTTTATCTTTCCTAACTCCAATATCGGAAACGAATGGTCCTGAATCCAACTCCATTATACCAACTCCTCCTCTGCGTATATCAATCTCAGACACACTTGGATGAGCTCTACGTTCGTCAATGACTGATCCACATTCTCCGAAGCCTCCAATCAACAGATTAGACCTCCTTTCCGGTAAATACATAGACATTGACCGGGAGAGAATTGAAACAGTACTACTAGGGGCACAGTGCCAAACATCAACATGTTCTCTATTATATTTTTTTAACATCACATTGATAGACGGCGATCTCATTACAGCATCTTCCGGCATCTCACTTGTAAAATATTTTAGATACTCCTTCATTTACAACATGTAACACCCCTTTTAATATTAGATTATTCCAGGCGGTACTTGACCACCCATGGGACCTCTCTATCATTAATAGAGCAATATCTATTCCCATAATAAATTAACTCACACTAACCATCTATAGGGAATACAAAATAAGTCTGCAGACTGTCATTGTCATATAACATTCGGTCATACACATTTACTCTGATTGACCCACTGGCGTTGGGATCACATAAAAGCGAATATTTTATCCACCTTTTATACTCTTGTAACCGTATCTTAATCTCAATTGATAAAACAAATTAGGCAATACAAGTTTTATTGAAGTGAAATCACTGGTTGATACACCTTCCACAACACTGATTTTTATATCGTCCGCCTCCATTACCCTGAACAATAAATACAACAAAAGAGAAATTAATTTACCATCTGAAATAAATAAACTAAACAGTTTTAAAATACACTTGACATCTTAAGGTGTATTTACACTATTTGGAATTAATAG
>JAULJZ010039673.1:0-14607 GCA_032270985.1 Heliamphora pulchella
CAGTTGCGCCTTCGCCATCTAGCATCGCCGACTAGATTTGCCGCCACCCGCCGTTGTCGCCTTAGTCGTCGCCAAGTCACAACGTTACCACCTACGCCGCTAGAAACTCAAGGTGTCTCTCCTCCCTTTCGTGATGTGAATCTGCAAGGGAAAAGACCCAATTTTTAACCCATGTTTCTCTTTACTTGATCCGAATCTAACACTTTTAACCCGACCCAGTTCTTGTCCCAAGAGCGAGATCCATTAACCCACCCTATTTCTTGACCCAAACTTTAGGCCCAAAAGTTTGACCAGTAGCCATTTAGTTCTCCCCAATCTTTTATTTTCAACTTTTTAGCCCAACCCCTTTATGACCCTACCTTCTCAATCCATTAACATCTAGGATTTTAAATTGCAGTATTGGCCAGAATAACAGTCGCGGTCGCGTGCAATGGATATTAGGAGAATCGGTCAGTCTGTAACGGAAATCAGTAATCGCGCTTATGATTTTTTTTTTAAGACAAACTCATTGGTAAGCATATTCTAAACTTATTTACTACAAATAAAACGTTTACAAGTATTTTTAATTAACATTTTAACACTTAACTTTAAAGACGAAGATAGAGTTCTATAGAGAAAAGGAAAACCAAATTGTTAGGTTGTCTCCGGTTTCATATCAGTTCATATCGGTCACTATTAGGAGTATCGACCGATACAGACCGATACGACATTTTTACGCGATATGTGTCGGCTGTATCAGTCGATACTTTAGAGATTTTTTACAACTCTGATATCAGAGTGCGTATCCGAATTGTATGCGCGATAAACCATTACGTAACGTTTGATACGTAACGGTATTGACGATATTTAAAACCATGCTAACACCTAAAGCCACACAAAAAGAAAAAAATGTGACAAAAAAGGAGCGAAAAAACACCCCTCCCCCCAAAAAAAGGGGGGGGGGAGGGAACGAGTCAAGAAAAAAAAAAAGAGAAAAAAAGAGTCCAAGAAAAAGAGGAAAAAAAGAAAGAAAGAGCGGGGGAAAAAGAGAGAACTAAAAGAGAGAGAGAGAGAGAGAGAGAGAAGAGAAGTATCTTTTTTAGTTTATTTTCTTTTTGCACCGCTCACACTTCATAGAGTAGCTACGCACTAACAATTTTCATACATTTCTTCGATGCGCCAATCGAGTTTGTATGATTATCATTGATGAAAAATATATGATGAATGCAATATCCAAAAAAAAAGTCCGCTAGCCGAACCTTACGCCTAAACCACACCCACAGCCCCATTATTGGTTTTGGGCGAACGACACTTTTTTTTTTCGTCACCCAAAGGTGTTTGGTTTTTATCGAGATGAGCGGCTATTTTGATAAAGCTTGGTGTGATGTGCTTCTTATGACCTGTACTCATGAGCTGCTTGGTCATCTCTGGATGGACGAGTTTCATACTGCTTATCATGCGAAAACTAACACCAATACATTCAGATATAATGGCCAAAATATTTTGTTACAGCCTGCTTGTTCCAAACCAAATAAGATACATTTCCTCAACTACTGAGCTACCATGTTCCCCCATGACTCCAAAAACATTACCTTCTGGTCCGGCTCTTGAGTCACCTAATCATGTTCCTCCTCCGCCTTTCGCATGGCAGCCCCCAGATGTCTCTTTGCCGCCCATATCAAATAAGGCCTCTTTTGACAATCTTAGAGTCCGAGGATGCTGCTCTTCTTCCTCCTCCTCCTCCTCCTCCTCCTCCTCCTCAAGCCCTAGCCGTGCACGACATGCCTTTACAGCAAATGCTTCCATCGCCTGCGAAATCTCTTCCGCATAGGCATACAGTTACTTTATCTTCCTCACCTACCTGTCACGAGCTGCTAGCTTTTAAGCATGGAGAAGGCTAGACCAATGCTAAGGAGGCACATAGAAGATTCTAGACCATCTCAAAAAGGTTTAGTACGTGAGAGAACCTTCAAGCATCTAGAGTATTCCAGAGGGGTCCGGAACGTTTTAGAAAAGCCTAGAGAACCCTAGATTCGTCTAGCACTTGTAAATATCCATGCAATTGTATAGAAAATTCTAGAATAGGACAGAGTATTCTAATATGGAAGTGTGATGCTTCTAGATTAGGAACTAGAAATCTCCCAACCGTTAGATCATTGACACATGGTAAGATCCTAGCCATTCATTGTAATCCTAAGTGCCTATATAAGGAGGAGGCCTCATTTGGCTACGGCACCCAACTAAGCACAAGTGTAATTATCTCTCTAGTGAAGCTCTCCATTCTCCCAAACTCTCAAGTGCCTAACGTTCTCTGTTCCTATCCTCGAGTGTTCTTAGAAGATAGGCTTACTTAGCGTCACAATAAGTCAAGTTGTGATATTCTAACTGCCGCACGGTTGGCTAAGGAAAATCCAAGGCCGTGACATACCGTTTCTCTCGTCAAATTTGACCAGATTAATTTTGTGGGTGTGAAAAATTTTCTGTGGGTTATCAAGTTTTGTTTTGTGAATCTTGTCAATAGTCTTATACTTACGTTTCGTTGGTGCAACAAGAACCGGAAGCCATTGACTTATTCACGCTACTTGCTTATTTGGCACAGTCACATTCAGTACTTCCGGCCGAATTTAATGGCGAGTTTTTTTCTTAGTGGAAAAGAATGATGCGGACAACATATAAAATTGTATTTTTAAATTTTATTCACTTTCCGTATAATAGTATAATATTATATTATTTAGGATATTATATTATTTGGATATTATTTTATTTTTCTTTCCAATTAATTAGTATATTATATGATTTTTGTTTCCTTTAGTTAAATATTCAAGTTTCCTTTTTAATTAGGGTTTTGATTTATAAATAAGATGGTCTTTCAATATATTGATCAGACTTTGATGAAAAGAATTGAGTTAATTATAGTGTATTTTC
The DNA here is from genome assembly GCA_032270985.1 of Heliamphora pulchella. Lineage (NCBI taxonomy): Eukaryota > Viridiplantae > Streptophyta > Magnoliopsida > Ericales > Sarraceniaceae > Heliamphora > Heliamphora pulchella. Next base: position 2,905 of record JAULJZ010039673.1, read on the forward strand.
TCTCTCCTCTTTTTGTCCTCTTTCCCTAATATATGTTCTTTCCCCTAATCCAAAATCCCTCTTCTTCTCATCTATTGGTGCTGCATCACTTCATTTGGCTTTTGTATCTTTTGGAAGGTAGGTGCACTACCTTCATAAGACTAGAAATTAAAATTATTGTCTTTATGACGTATATTTACCCAATGTTGGAAAATTATCTCGTTTTTAGTTGAAGCATGATTTCTTCAAATGATGCTTAGAAGGGATTGTTTCTCCTTGATGTACGCAAGAAGAGTTATAAATTGCACGTTCAATGTACACATATAGAGATATAAATGGTCTATTGTCATACAACAGGGTTATAAATGGAAGAGAACCTGCCATGGGTTAAACGGTACTGTCCAAACTCCCGTTCATGAGATTAAGCAATACTATGGTCCTCTTGATATTGTCTTATTTGAAAGGTATGCTAAAATGAATTTTTGAAAATTATTGAGATGAGGAATTATTCTACCATGTTGAGAAATGAAGCTTTCATAATCTGTTGTTTATGAAACTTAGATTTGATCCATAACTGTCTTGTAAATGTTTTTCATATTTTTGCTTTTATAGAAAAGTGACACTCACTATTTTTCAGGTCACTGACTTGGGTAGATCCGGTCCATTACCCATTGCTAGCAAGTTTTAGTTGCATGGTGGAGTCAAGAACTTGTTGGGAATACCTAGTAGAGTTATTTTCATAGAATAGCGGGAAAAATGTTAGTAAAACAAACCTGGGCATGTTTTTGGTCAAGAACTCATAGTCTAAGATGAAGATAAGCTTGTTATTGCCAGTTTATCTCAGCCCTTATACCTGTTGGTCTTAGGAATTGGTGGTTGGTGACACACTTGGTCAGAGGTGTTCCACAGCCCATACTGTAACACAATCTAGCCCACAGGGTTGTGTGCATGGGTCAACCCTGATGCCCTAAATAACAACTACGGCAACTCGCCCAAAAGGACTACACAAGGAGATGATGTCATTTAAATTCATTACTTCTTACATACCCAAGATCTTCCATGCAAACTTTTGACATAGTACTCAACACGCTAACCCATGTAAGGGTTACTACAACAACCATATCAAAATTAATAAAATTTTGAAGTTCATTTCAATGAAATGAAATGATCATGTAGCACGGAAGATGAAGTCAGATTTTCTTAATAGTTCAATGAATTGAAGCAATGAAAGAGGCCACTAAATGATGAGGGCATGGGCAATAATAAACAAGCCCATAATTTTTTCCCTCTTTAAATAGAAGTCTTATGTCAAAGAAGTTACAATCTAGGACCACTAGGCAACAAATTGTTTTGGCAGAATGCTCAAATCAAGAAAAGAAATAGGTCAATACAATTAGAGTGTTATTATAACTATATGTTGATCTATAGAATTCTTAACATAACATGAGATGCCAAGGCAGTTGTTGTGTCAGTTCCCATGAAAAAGAATGACCACTTCTATTTCTACTCTAGATGAAAATTATTGACAACCAAAATCATGTTCTTGTACTACATGTATATATAGCACATTGGATTTTCAAACCCTTCTTAAAATCTACTCCCAAGCACCATATGGAGTGTTGAGTTAAAAAAAAACTTCCATAGACGGTAGAATATAGTTTATATGGAATATGAACAAGGCAGATTAAAACTCACAAACCTCTCTTTGCAGCTTAACTGAAATTATAGACTTCTCTCGAATCTGGATCCGTAGAGCTTGGAGTTCATGTTCCATGTCAATCACCTACAAAACATGTCGCATGTACTCAAATTCTAATAGTTAGTTATCATAATAACACTGTAGTAGAACTGTAGGAAGACTTTGTATGTGTAGCAGACCAACAAATGTAATTCATTAGCATCATGAAAAAAATAATAATAATAAAAAATAAATAAAAACTAATCAAAGCCAATGACACTAAGAAAAAAGTCATTTAGCACTCTAGCAAACCAAAAATCATACAACTGTAGAAGTAAAATGCAAATTGTTGCAAGATGATGACAGCAACCTAAAGAAGAAAAAACAAAAGAGCATGTACTGCATCAATAAATTGTAGTTTAAATATACTTATCATAAAACCATAACAATGCAGATATTTTGACTTGCTCATTCATGAAATGCCAACAAATATGAGGACAGATTCTACAGAACACACATTTACAGAACTATATTTGATGAATAATTCACTTTGTCGCAGACCAGGTAAAATCATGGATGCTTGACAAAACCACATCAACCTAAACGCCCAACATAGTTGTCAAATCGTAAATCAAATCGTGAATTGAAATCTTGGTTTTGTAAATCGAGAATCGTAAGATTCAGCATAAACTATAAGTATATTGTTAAACCTTACACGTATGAAATAAAATAAATAACATTAATATTAACACAAATTATACAATAAGAACATGATTATATAATTTAATTAGGAAGATATTTACCTTCATATCAAAAGATTTTTACTCAAATCTAATCCATCATAAGATTTTTTAAGAAATTATAGTATATTCTCTTTTGAGATTTATAAAATAGATCAAAAAATCTCAATATGAGTAAAATAATAGGAGTGAACACTCTTTCGATTGAACATAATACACTTTCAAATATGTCTTCTGTGCTTATTGCATGAAAACATTATTGTGTAATCATGGAGTCTAGTTGATCTAACCCATATTATATTAAATTATCATTGTTTACCAAAATAATAATAGAAAATTATTAAAAGTGCTATTATCATCTTTCAAATCCTTACAAAATAGTTTTTTTGACATTTTTCACATAAATTGAATTTGTCTTATTCATATTATATTTTTTGATCACCAAATGAGCAATAAATTATGCAATATTTACAATAAATGCACTAAATTGTATTATAATATTTTCAAAAGAAAATAAAAGTGGAAAGTAGAAGTTAAAGATTTGTTGGATATGATAATTTTAAGAATCACATAAATCATAAATAGTGAATCGAATTGGGAATCGAACTGTGAATCGTAAGATTCATCACGATTCTATCACAAAATAAATTCACTCATAAATTCGTATCGATTTATGCATGAATCGTAAACTGAATCGTGAATCGTAAGATTCTGATAACTATGACGCCAGATACAAAAAAAAAACAAAAAAGCCTCAATTTAACACCTTGCTGGGCTGATGCGACAATTTAATTCTTCTAGCCTCTTGAACTTCCTCCAGGAGTTCCTCCAGCTCCTAACAATATTGGACAGGCAGCAGTAAGCAACAAGTATATTCCACAAATAAGTTAACATCAGGAATTACCTCGTGAAATATAACCCATCTAACATGCACGATTATACATTCACCGCCACTAGCATGGCCAAAAAAGACGCCAAACTTTAAAAACTTCAGTGTTAATGCAATTCAGAATATGAAATCTGCATGCAAGTTCCAAATTATGGAAGAAAAATGTATTTCCATGACTCTACCACCCAGTCAATTCTGTTTCACTCAATCCCTCTTTCATGGCTAGATATCTTTCCAGATAAGGGATGGAAAACCTTTATTTTGTTACATGACTCCAACTTTCATTTTCTCTGGAAAAATCCATTTTTTCCCAACAATGTCATTGTCAGTTGATCCAATAGCCTTCCGTTAGATAGAAAGAACTTTGATAAATACCAATAACTTTCTAATAGAGTATTAGAACAGAAAGATCCATTAAAGAATAAATATTGGTTCTAAGCCATCTCAGGCGATTAATCAACAATTCGAAAAAGATTATGACCTCTTGTGCAATTTAAATTAGCTGATACAAGTCCATGCTTCCTTTTAAGCAGTAAACTTGTACTTGAAATATTTATGTCAAAGAACAAGAAACTCCTTATCAACCACAGGAATAACTATAACAATACTAACACATGAAAACTGCAGCAACCGTTATTCACATTCGAAATAGTGTTTATGAAGGTAAATATAAACATAAAACAACAAACACAGTTCGACGGATTAAAGTCAGCATCAATTTCCACTACAATGCTATTGCATCAAGTCCAAAAAAAAAAATAGTAGATGCACCAAATACATGAATGCACCAGTCTAGGTTTCAAAGCATCAAACATAAAAAGGATTTAGTATCTTGAATCTTAAGAATGACAGCTAAGAGTAAAGATTGGCAGCAGAATCCAACTAGGAAAACTGAAAAGGTAACACTTAGGACCCCAGAACGTAAGTTATCAAAGGTACAATGGAAATATCCAATTCAACTAGGTCTTCGACTCATGGCAGGGGGAGACTAGGAGAAAGAAGTTTTCACCAATTAATAGAACACTTATATTTTGAACAAAAAGTGGACAAATTTTGTAAGTTCAATCAAGAGAAATATATTCAGACTGAATACTAAGTTTCTTCATGAAAATAAGTAACATTCAGCCTTATCAAAATATGAACAAGAGAAGTCTAATTTCACATTTCACCTGAACCATACGCCCTTTCAACCCCCAAAATATCATCTAAAGGTTTTGGTTGACTGAGAAGTAAAGCAAAAACAAAAAAAGAGGGGGCCCACTTTAAGAGTCACTTGGTGGGGTAACCTAGGCTCTTTCAACTCCCAAAAATCATCTAAACATTTTGGTTAACAGAAAGTAAAGCAAAAAAAAGAAAGAAAGAAAGAAAATAGGGGGCTTTCAACTCCTAAAAATCATCTAAAGATTTTGGTTGACTGAGAAGTAAAGCAAAAAACAAAAAATGAAGAGGGGAGCAGCTAGAAATGACAAGAAAATTAGAGCTGCCTATGAATTTGGATGCCTAGGTAAGGGATGCCTCAGGTTGCAACTTGTGAACCAAAGTTCCACATCACCTACGTACAAAAATAATATGTATTATATAAGCGTGAAAGGGCCGTCACCTCAATAGTGTTGTTGGGGTTAAGCTCTATTTAAGATTGTATAACAAGGTAGTACTCAGGAGTCAGGGATGGGTAGGGTACTTGTCCTTGACCAGCATGGGATAAGTGCTTAAGTGCTGTCAAGTGAGTACCCTGCGTGTGAGGGTGAGTGTGAAGCAAAGTTTCACATTGCATGCGTACGAAAGTAATTTGTACTGTATAAGTATGAGGAAACCTTCACCTCTATAGTTAGTTTTTGGGACTAAATTCTAACTAAAACCGTGTAACACAACAAACATATCCTCGTGTTATATAGAATTACAATATATACGATGTTTTCCACCCACCAAATAGAATTCCGTTTTCCTTACGAAGATTAATTCCATCCTCTCTCTTTACCAAATTTCAAAGAGTGGACTCAAAAAACACTGCACACATTTTCTAAAAAAACCTTACTATTGTGTGCATACGTGCTACATTTCCAAGCTTGTTGGTTTTACATCAAGACACGACATTAAATCCTTCCATTTTAGCATTAGTTGTAGATGAACTTATTAGGAAACTCAAGGGGATACCCCTAGTGCATGGTGTTTGCAAAAGATACTGTTTTAATTAAAGAAACAAGAGGAGTGAAGGCTAAGATAGAATTACAGTGAAACAAACAAAGGTTTGGAGTTAAGTAGCAGCAAGATAGAATAGAACAAGTTGTAAAAACACATAAATAAGAATGAAATCAAAGTAAAAACTTAATAAGCAAGAAATACCTAAAAGCTATGTTATAGAGGTACGAGTATCGAGTGCAAATGTGTATCTAGAGATCGGACACATGAAATCTCTAAACTAAAGATACGTGAACTCAGCTAAAAAGTATCCAAAAATTAGATATGGGTGTGTGGATAAGGAAAAAAAAAAAAGAAGTAGAATTTCTATTCACAAGGTAATATTTCAGCTTTTTCATGTATTTATTGGTTTGCGCATATTGATTTTTCACATCAAGTAGTTGTTTCCATCCTTAATAGCTTGTTGCACATAACAACTAGAAGCCATAAATCCACTTTTAGTATATTGTCTTCACTCTTTACTATTCTCTCATTATTGAGATCTCAGCCATATTCGACAAAATGCAGCTGCACCCAATAGATATCTCGTACCTGTACTCGTATAGGGTCAATACAAGTACTCTACCAAAACTGGTGAGTCCGTATAATATAGGCTCAAAGTGACGGTTTTCAATAGTTGGGAGGTAGTAAATTAGTATCCTTACCTACACTTATTTTTGGAAAGATTGACAGCAACCTGGTTACATGGTTTGACTTACCATTAGCATCTAGATGCGTGGGTTTGGCACATAGAAACCACGTCTCAAAAATTGAGGTAGGGTCATGCCTATGTCTTAAGAAGCAAGGACACTTATACAAATGGGGCATGTCGTATCAAACACTAATGCTCAAGGAACACTCATAAAAGCATGTTCAATTCTTCTAAAATGTGTCTTGACTCTTAACTAAGATGTTAATTTATAATATCAAGCAACATCCTGGCATTCTCGGGCACTTCGACAACACTTCTTGCACCCTGCACACACATCCTATGGGATAAATTTATTCATACTTCATAGTAGCAATATTTTGCCTTATTTGAAATGCAACTCATACACACTACATATGTTTTGATACATTAATAAGATGAAATTTATGACTTCTAAATTTAATTAGTAATATGTTGCATATTTTTTCATTACTTTTGACAAAATTATCCATATATTTGACATATAACAAATATATAAAAAAATTATTTTTAATGTGTCCTAAACATGTCGTGTCCTAATTTTTTTTAAAAATATATGTATCTTTGTGTCCAAGTCATGTCACATGTGTGTTTCTATTCTCTTAGGATGTATGTCCTTCTCAAACCCTGCTCTAGCAGGAGCTTGGTGCAGTAGGTCACCTTTTCCATTTGGAAAGATTGACAAAAGTTGATTACTTTACTCAAACTCGCGCCATAGCACTTTGGCGAATAGCATTGGCATCCATCAGGTCATGACTAAAGAATGAGAGAACTAAGAGGATATTCAATAAGATTAGTGTAGAATGGATGAAATGGATGAGTAAACCGTGAGTGTTGTGTAGTTGTAGGATTCTTGTTGAGCCAAACATAATGTTTTAGCAACTGCTACAAAACCTGCTTAGATGCAAGGTTTAGAATCTTAGGGGGTTAAGAAACATGTTCAAAACATGAATGTAGAAATTGCTGTGTTGAAATGAATGAGTGATGTTTCAAGAATAGAACAAGAAATAAATTCAATAACAGAAATAAGAAGTGGCACCAATTGAAGATAAAATAAGTGAGCCATTTAAAAATAGCATAGACACTTGCAAGTAGACCTAATGCACTTACAAAGAAGAGTGATATAATCCATATTTTGGTTGGTACTTAAGAAATGAAGCCAGGCTTGAGAGAACATGATTTTTGACCATAAGAAAGAGCACCACTGTCAGAGAATTTAATTAAGGATCCAAAAGGCCACTTAAAGAAATGGATTCATGTAGCCATTCCCTTGGGCGCCGGGGGGGCAGAGAAAAATAACTCCCCGAACTAGGATGCCCAAAGAAAAGTTCTTGATTAGCTAGTGCAGTGAAAAAGTAAACCCTTCTATTATAATTTTCTCCCTCAAACTTCAACGAAACTTGCACGGAGGCTGATTCATTATAGAAAACTTTCTTTATATCCACATAGCATCGGTTCATTATCAATATTTCTATCCACAAGCTAAATTGTAATTCAAGAAATCTTTGGTAATACCATGCTCATGCCCATAATGATCAAGAATAACAATCTAAATATGAATACACAAATTCTGATGAAAACAAGAATCAAGTGCTTTAAGGCGTGAAGAAAGCAATATGTACATGCATATATATGCCTTTAAACAGTAGGAGGTCAACTAAGAGATGCATGAGCATGGCAATGTTTAGCAGCACTCAAAGATCATTGAAAACCACATCGATATTATGCTTTATTTAATTCCTGATCCACTCAGTGAAAATGTATGTCTACCAGTCAACTATGGATAGAGCTTTCCCGAGTTACTCCAAGACTGAATTTCTGACAGCACAATGTATGATCGCTCTCATTTTAAATTTTCCCAACTAGTTTTCACATACTTTTCATATTCTTTAGATCTACACCAATTACGCGGTTGGCTTACTTTCCCTACCTTTGTCTTAAGCATAACACATTGCAGTAAATTGCTTACTAGTAGTATAACAATTTAGCTTTGAATCTTCATTCCATATTGGTTTCATATCAATTGTAAAACCATGCCATTTCCATCCACATCCCATTAGATACCATACATGCACCATGTGTTCATTCATAGTATAAAAACCTGCATTCCTGACATGTGTGACCTCTTGTACATCCATATTGACACAAGTGCACGCATACAATATGCATAAATTGATCTGTGTGTATAACAAAACTAAGTATGAACCTGCTTTCCAGAGGTCTGGGAAATTCTTTCTTCTTCCTCAAGAGCCTCTCCACATCTTTGCACCACTGCTCTAGCACTCTCAATTTCTGCACAAGCGAATGACCTTTCTTGATTAACCAATTTCTTAGCATCTTCTGAAGCCTGTAAAGAAAGAAGAGATTGAGTTATTCCATAAAAAACACAAGCCAAATAGTAGACAAAGCAAATGTGAATGCACTCCAACTATCACATTGGGCAGGAAAAGAGGAACCTAGCCAATTTATTGGAATTGCATCAGTTAGAGGCACATCAATTGAAGCTTTAAAAGAACAAAAGAATTGTATAATTTTGGCTTACATTCAAACAGGTATAGTTATTTATTTATAATGATAAAAAAAGGATTACAGAAAAGGAAGAAAATAACTTGCAAATTAAATCACAATCAATATAATCAAACCATAATTAACAAGATTCTTATTTCCTAATTTGTTGATCCCAATACTCCCCCTCAAGCTGGAGTAAAGATGTCAATCAAATCCAACTTGACAATTGATGACGGGAGCAACGATGGTCCCACAGACTTAGTAAACATATCCGCAGTCTAATCAAATGAAGAGATAAAGGAGAAAATCAGAGTGCCTTCTCGAAATTTTTTTCCAAATAAAGTGAATGTCTATCTCTAGATGCTTAGTTCGTTCATGAAGAACCAAGCATAATGGCAGATTTGTTATCACAAAATAATCGAGATGATCCTTTCTCTTCAAAGCCAAGCTCAGCAAGAAAAGATCGAAATCAAAGTATTTCACAAGTGCCACCAAAGTATTTCAAAGTGCCGCGAACATATCCACTGCTTCTTGAAGTCGTCCAAACCTTGAACACGGAGGAAGATCGCAACAATGGTAAAGGGATCGTCGACGGCAACAATGTGGCAATGTCAATGGTGAGGTGTGGCGACGGCGACAATGACGGCAAGGTGTGACAACGGCAATAAGGACTTTGGTTTTGGTGGCTGAAAGGGTGGCGGGATTAGGGTTTGGGTCCTTTGGGACTAGAACTTTTTTTTCTTTGATTTTGGCTCTGATACCAAAAAGAATAAAAAAATTGTATAATTTTAGCTTACCTTCAAAATAGTTTAGCTATCTAATGATAAAAAAAAAGAATTACAGAAAAAGAAGAAAATAACTTGCAAATCAAATCACAATCAATATAATCAAACCATAATTAACGAAATCCTAATTTCCTAATGTGTTGGTTCCAATAACTTTAAGTATGTGCTAGCATGGCTAACTTAAAGGTTGACAAGCTTAGATTTGTTGCCAGAAACATAGGGCTCAATAATCGAAAAAAGTTGGTGGTTTATAGAATTCCAAAAGTAATTGAACCATAAAAGGTTAAAAAATAAAATAAAAAAATCAGAAATTAACCAGTTTCCCGGAAAAAAATGTAAACAGTGATGAAAAAATTATTGTTTGTTCCATGAAATTTACAATTTTTATTACAATGAACAGCATGGCTCCATGGTTTCTCTAATATTTATAAAATATGGTTCTAGGTTGATTTTCGTATATTATACATCGCACGATGTATTACACACGGGCATATTAAATATAGACATGAAATACAAAACCAACAATTTATACGCGTGAAATCGAACCAAGCTAGAAATAGCTAATTAACAAACATACAACTTTCACATTGTCGGGCATCCTTCATGATGGGGCCCAATAATTGCTTTATATCCTTTATGTATTACAAGATTGAAACAAGATTGCAAAATAAGGTGTGAACTGTGAATATGCCGTCTTTGCTTAAATTCTTCTTCATTCTTCAAGTCAAGAATGAAAGCCTTGAATGCTACAGCAGGATGTTGTCTTCAAAAGTATTGAAAACTAAAGTATCTTTTTCCGTAAATAATTGCATGGAGTTAAAGAAAAGTTACAACCTCCTATATAAAGTTACAACCTCCTATATAAGCTAAAAAATACAAAAATAAACAAAAATATCCAAACCAGGTCCGACATATATATTTTACAATGGACATCTAATGAACCAAATTCTAATTTTGTGTGTTCCATTAGCTCCATTAACAAAATTTTATGAGACATGAAAAGGAAGAACTATGGGATACTGCCCCTCAAATAAATAAAGAAATTACCAAAAGGATATAAAATAACAAGGTATGTATCATGGTTAGTTATTTGAGAAATTTTGTAATACCTTATACAGTATGATTTGCCATGGTTTAGTGATTAACTTTGATGCAACACTATCACCCAAAGTTAATCATTTACATCAACAGTGACATGCTTTGAAACCCATGTTACACAAACTCGGGTACAAGTGTTGGGTGCGCGTGTGTATCTAAGGATCGGACACATGAAACCTCAAAATTAAGAATATGCCGACTCGGCTAAAATGTATCCAAAAATTAGATATGAGTGCGTGGATAAAGCAAAAAAAAATGAGTCGAGTAGCAATCTGCAAAGCACTATTTCAGCTTTTTCAGGTATTTATTAGTTTATACATATTTATTCTCAAGTCATATTTTTGTTGCACATAATAATCATAAGCCACAAATTTGACTTTAATATATTGTCTTCACTCTTCACTATTCTCTCATAATTGAGATCACTGATGTATCCAATAAAAAGTAGCCGCACTCGATACATATGCTGTACCCATACCCATATTGTGTCGTGTCGACACACGTACTCCGCCACACTAAACCTGTTTGGAATAAGGCTTATTAGGTTATATTTTTTCATAATCTTTCTCTCTTATTGATCTTCTTTCGTTATTTGGTCAAATTTCTTTACTTTCCCAAATTCGTCTAGAATGGATGCATCGGATAAACAAGAGAAAAACTATCAAAAATTTTAAATCAACTATAGACAAAAAAATAACTTGTCCGTTTGCTTACTTTTGTATTTAATTAACTTTTTTTAATAAATATCGTATATTTTTTATTTTTCGCCTTTCCTATTCAAGACATACCGGGAAAAAGGGAAAACAAAATTGACCAAAAGATTAAAGAAGTTTACTTGGACAAAGGAATTGCCAAAGAATAAGTTAATTAACTATTATCCCAAACAGGGTATGACATTTATTACTAAGCACAAAAATTTTAATATATAATTTTTGAAACAATTTCAAACAATAAGCACAAAATCTTAGGCATTCACCTCTAAAATACAATGTAAGTCTAGTGTAAATTTACAAGGGCATTAACCTAATTTTATAAGAGTGGAAAAGAATAATTATATAGAGGCATTAGTGTAACTCTTAAAATGAGTGGGGTCACGGGCCCCCACTGACCCCTTAGTAGATCCACCACTGCTAGAACATCTTTTGTTTAACTAGTCGAGA